>JASAOB010002786.1:0-62742 GCA_030849825.1 Herpetomonas tarakana
AGACTATGCACACACGCACCCCTTCCCCCCCCCCCCCCCCCCCACCCCCCAGCAACCAAGGGGGGGGGCGGGTTGGGGGGGGGGGGGGGGGGGGGGCCCCCCCTGTTGTGAATGGTGGTGCCTTGTGGCTCTTTTGGGGCGCGAGGTGTGGTTGGCAGGTTTGGTTGTCCTTGTGCCAGTATGTGTGAAACTCGGTTTGTGCTGGAATGGGGCGTTTGCGGTTGTGCCGGTTCCGCCTTTGGCGTGTTTTCCCTCCTTGCCGTTTTCGTGTGTTGGTGGTGGTGGTGGTGTTGGTGGGGGGGGGGGGGGGGCTGGCGTGGGGCTCGTGTTTTGGGTTCCCTGCCCAAAATGCAAAGTGATGCGTAGACGGTCGGTCAAAGCAGCTGTTCTCTTTTCGACGGCTATCCTCGATGAGTAGTCTCATTTTTGGCCATGAGCAGAAAATGAACAACAAGTCCGTTCGTATACGTTATTTTGGTGGTAGGAGGATTGCACGAAGCATTTTTGGCGGAAGGGGCAACCACGGTTCAGTGATACCACAAGTCCCACAAGGGGCGAATGACGAGCCAACCTCTCGTTGAAGTCACCTGTTTGCCGTCTTGTGCGTCGCTTCGCGAAGGCGTAAATGAGAGGAGTTGACACTCTGTCTCTGCTGAAGGTCTGGGTTGCGTTCTTTTCACCGTTTTAACCTATTCGCTTTCGCACTACGTGAGGTGGTGCGGTGCAAGTCGATTGCTCTTCATTTGCCTGTGTTTTTGCGCTGCCAAACGTTGGTGTCCTGGTTGGAGTGAAGAGAGTGGACAGCCAGGATAAATCAAGGGGACCGTCCGAACTAAGCGTGGACGCATCTCACGGTATTCGGTACAGCGTATGTACTCTGTCCCTTTTTCCCTTCTCGATCGCACAGCGATGTAGCTCTCGAGAGATTGCTTATTGGACATCTTATGGGAGGTTCGCAAAAGGGAAGTCTTCCTCTTATTTTTGAAGTAGCGATTTTGGCCTTCAAGGAAGTTGGCTTTCCCCCTCACTATGTTTTACTGTTTGTTTTCCATGGCAAGTGTCCACCAACATTTTCATTTCTTAGTGTCGTGGTGTTCCTTTCTCTCTTCTTTTTTTTTTTTTTTGATAGGGACTTGTGATGGGCTGTTGTTTCGCTTACTCACTCCCCATTCCCATTTCGAGAAGATCGACTGGCGTGTTTTTCCAGACTGACATCCCTCAGAAACACTCTTTCACATTTTGGCGAGCTCTCTGTCATGCAAAATTCGCTCTTCTCAACACCGTGGCCGAAGTCTACGGACAGAATCTGAGCAGCTCAGTCAAATCGTCGTGCGCCATTTCACTCCTCTGCAACGTTCGACCGTCTTGAACGGCAGGCTCGGAGAGCTGTACCAACTGTCAAAGCTACCGGCCACAGCCGATGACCGAGGTTCAGGGAGGCGTTGGTGCCTCTTCTTTTCTTCTCTGTTGCAATACTTGGGTTGTGTCTTCGCCTATCTGGAGCTCTATTTCGCTTCGTGTGAACAAATTGGGTAAACCTGATCCTACACAGCAACGTTGACAAGGAGTGGACACGTGTCCGAAGTGCAATGACCTATCGGCCAGAACTCGAAGGCAGTTACCTGGGGGAGGCTCGTCTCCGGGGCTCTATTTTGTCTTCTTCCCCCTTTACCTTTGCTTCTTTTCCCTCTTCGTCGCTTCCTCTTTCCTTTCTTCGTGCGAGCAGGCACGTGTCTTGCTTTTCGTTTTTTCTACCTTTGTCAAATTAGCCTCGGCGAGCAAAATGCCCAGATCCCATGTCGCACAATGCATTGCTGAAGTGTGTGTTGGAATGGATTCCAAGGCCAGAGGCCGGGCGGTACGACGAGAATAGCAGTTTAATCAACGACAGGGGTGTACTGCCACAGACTCTCCCAACTGCACCTCTTGCGTTGGCTTTTGTGTCTGCGCACGCTCGCAGCGCTGTGTGCGAAAGCGAAAGTGGTCTGTGCTATGGACGCGCTGCATGCCAGATTCGCCGCCTGTGGTGCACGATGGATGGTTTGTTCATGCCAAACCCGAACGGAACAACGGCGCTCGAGCAGTCGTTATTGCTTCCTGTAGCATCTCGCAAACTGACCGCGTTTCACCATGTGCTGCTGGTCGAGGGGTGGCACGGAGTCCCGGAGCCCTTGCTGTGGTGGCTCACGTGGTGTGACAAGACGCTGCGTATTCCCGTTTCACTTGCTTTTTCTGTGGCCACCAGTGATATTGTTTTGAGGCGGAGAGACACTCCCTTCACACTAGTTTCTGTTTCCGTCCTTGGGTGGGATCCGTACGGCCTCTTCTGTGTGGAAGAAAGCTTGGAGGTGCTCAAAACAGTGAAGAGTCTGTTCTTCGGCGCACACTTCAGCGGAGTTATTTGCATCGAGGACCCTGAAGCACTTGCCAGCTTACCACAGCTCACTCACCTGCACATTGACGGCGAGGGTAGCTTCGAGGGTACAGCTTGGATCGCAGGTTGCAAAAAGCTGCAGTCGCTTACCATGCCGGGTCCCATTTCCACACACACCCTCGACGACATCGCCAAGATCCCAAGGCTGAGGAGTTTGCGTACATTGCGTTATGACGAGAACACTGACTACACTGCCTTGACGAGAAACTGCGGTAGCTTCTTAGAGTTCTTGCACCTTGGCAGGGCAACGAATCTCCACTCCCTGGATCTGAGTAGCTTCTTTTCTTTGCGCTGTCTCAAACTCAGTTGGTCCTTTCAACTAACAAACGTCGTCATTGCTGACTGTGTTTCCCTGGAGTCGTTGTCGATCTTCTACTGCCCAAACCTCACCACCCTTGACGGAATCGCGGGGAAACGCTGGCTGCGGAAGCTCGACGTCGAGGGTTGTGGGCGACTCACCACTTTAGACTTGTCAAGGTGCTTTGCTTTGGAGGAGGTGACATTGGACTCCTGTAACGCGCTGCAAAGTATTGTCGGACTCAACGATTTGCGCGTTCTTCGCGAGCTGCGTTGTGTGGGCAATGGGGCTGTTCGCGCAGCATTTGTTCTTTGCCAAACTAGTGCGGATTGCGCAATACCCATCTCGTTTGCCTCGTTTGCCTTTGCGCAGACTCTCGAGCGGCTGGCCTTGGAGCAAACAGACGAAGTCTGTTCGCTTGATGTGACTCCCCTCGTTGCGCTACAGAAATTGACTGTGAAAGAGTGCGGGGAGTTGCGGTCACTAACAGGGCTGGCGAGAAGGCTGGTGTTGTGGGCTCTGCAGGTGAGCGACTGCGGCGCGCTAGCGGAGCTCGACATCACGGAAGCAGCGAACCTGCAGGTGCTTCGTCTTCAAACGCACGGAACGCAGTTGTTGGCTGTGGAGGGGCTCATGGGGCTCGAGAAGATCGAAGCCCTCTCTCTGCATGGGACACCTGCAATATCTTTATTTGAAAGGAAGAGCAACGAAAGCACAGGGGTAAAGGTGGTGTCGTTCGAGTCCTTCGGGTCTGCCTCTGCTCTGCGAAAGCTCAAAATCTGTCGGTGCGACGTGATCACGCTGGACTTGGATGCCCTCTCTCACATCGAGCATGTAGACATCCTGTCGTGCTCGACTATTGAAGTTATTAGTGGTCTTCGAGAAAAACCCAGCCTGCGCAAAGTGTGCGTGTGTGAGTGCGAGGCGATTCGCAGTATTGACTTAACAGAGAGTGTGCTCGTTAGCGACCTAAGTTTTTACTCCTTCCATGGGGCTCTGCGTGGGAAAGATCACCTCAGAGCTCTGACCAAACTGTCGCTGTCCGGAGATGGGATGCAGTCGGTATTCAGTCGCAAAGGCGATTCTGACTCTACGCTGGTGCTGGGCTTTGCCGGAATGGCGTGTACCACCTCTTTGGAGACCCTCGACATTCGTGACACGGGCTTGGTGTTTGTTCTGGACCTGTCTCCCCTTTCTGTGTTGCGGGATTTGCGTCTTTCATACTGCCGCGGCGTGGCGTCTATTGCTGGATTGGCAGGCAATGCTGCACTGCAGAGCGTCTCCATTGAGGATGCAAGCGCGCTATCAGAAGTTGACTTACATGGCTGCCGAAATCTCAGGAGATGCTCCTTCTCTCGATGCCCTTCACTTGTTTCCATTTCTGGGTTGACAGACTGTCTTCGCCTCGCCAAGCTGTCGCTCTTTCGATGCGACAGCATCGTCGCGGTTGACGCTCTTGTCACGCCTTTCTTGCCATACATGTCCGCCATTCTCTCCCCCCAACATGACGCTAAGCGAGGATCACATTTATCACTTTGTGCAACCGTGAGCAATGAGTGATGGTGCCCCGTATCCCCGCCCTCTTTTCTCATTCACCGTGCGTGACTCTTGGAAAGGGAGGGAGACGGGGAGACGGGGAGGGGTTATACTACCTTTTTGTTTCTTCTTATTGCTTTCCACAGCTATATGCTGACAGAAGAGGTTCTTTGACGTCGTGGACTCTGCGGCGAGTGGCACGTGCTACCTAAAGCCCGCTACTAGTTGTGTGTGCGCGCGCATCCCATTGCGCGCCGAGGCCTTTCACGGGTTTCCTCCTCTTCCTCAATCCGCGTTTTCTCTTCCGGTCCGATTGACCTGTCGACATCTACACCATACAGAAGCTCACAACACCCAAAGCCCTCCAGGAGAATGCAGCAGTACACCCGCCAGGGTCTGAAGGTGTTGAGTGCACAGCGCTTCACCAGGTTGTGCGAGATTACCTACGGCCCTGTCGACTGTGGTGCAGCTCAGGGCCGCAAATGGGAGATGCTCCAGCGCACAACGCGATCCACCCCGTTTGAGGCCTTTGAAAAGTCACCGGCGCCGCTGCCTGTGGATGCCGTCGAAATCTGCGCCATCTTGCAGCGAGAAAGCGAAAGGTACTTGATTCTGGTCGCGCAGTACCGCCCGCCGCTCGACGCGGTCACTTTCGAGTTCCCTGCCGGTCTTGTGGACGCCGGGGAGAACCCCGAGACCGCCGCCGTCCGCGAGCTGCACGAGGAGACGGGCTACGTCGCCAGTGAGGAGGACATCTCCATTGTGTCTGCTCCCATTTGCCCCGAGCCAGGCCTCAGCGACACCTGCTGCCTGTTCGTTCGTATTTCTGTTGACGGGACGAGACTTGAGAATGCCCACCCAAAGCAGCAGTTGGATGAAGGGGAGGACATTGAGGTTGTGCTCTTGGACATTGGCGAGAAGACAAAGATTCTCGCCAACCTGCAGGCGCTCGCCGAGGAGCGCAACAGACGGGGCCACCGCACCATCATTGATGCAAAACTGTACACCTTCTTGTATGGATTGTCGTGCTAGCACAGATGGTGTCGCTCGGACAGCACTGTTCCCCCCCCTCCCCCACGAAGAAAAAGCAGCAGGGAGAGTTCGTCTGTGCTTGGTACCTTGCCCACACATCGCCCAAGAGGGAGGACGAATGATCACGCATACACACACGTACGCACATCAGCGTGGGATCTCTTCTCCACACGATGCCGTGTGGCGATATCACGAGAACACGCAGAGGAGTCCCCCCCCTTCATCGCCTTAGCCTGCTTGCTCTCCTCCCCTTCCTCTGCGTCCCACTCCCTCTTCCCCCCCTCCCCCTACCTCCGCGCACTGACAAGGAATAGAGAGATACGTGTACACAGACGCAGCCTCACACCTCCTTTCGCCTCTCTTCTCTCGTTTTGGCAGTCCAGATGCTGCGTGGTGTTATTGTCGCTGCCTTGTTGGTAGCAACGGCGTCCACGGCGTACCCGGTGGAAAGCGACCCTGTCGTGTGGGATAACTCGTCTTCCGGCGAAGGGACGCGCCAGTTGAACTCGCCGTACTTGGGCGAATGCGTATGTGATGTGACGCGCGGCATGTGCGACCCAAACTGCTGCTGCGACCCAGACTGCGGGGAAGCCGCTATCAACGTCTTTGGTGGCTGTGAGCCAGAGCAATACGGCTACCCGGACATCCAGTACTGCTACGAGGAGAACAGAGCCACGCAGATCAAGCGCATAAACAACATTAACGACGTCTACCTCGACAAGCAGCGGCAGGGCTACGCGGCCGTGTGCATTGTTCGCACCAACCACCCTGGCAGCTTGTACAGATACTTCTCCTTTCCCACCACCACGCAGCGGCCAGCACCACCACTGTCTAACACCATTCAGACCATTGCGAGTGTCGCCCTTACGGTTGGCGACCCGCTGCCCGTGGCCAAGTACGTGGACGTTGGCGGCGAGCTCGTGTTCCGAGGGATCGGCAACTTCCAACTCCCGCTTCAGCGAAAAAATGGCCAATGCAGCGATTTTGAGCGTGACATAGGCTTCTTAAACCCGCTGCAGGGTGTCTCCTGCGCTCTCAGCGGCGAGCAAATCTGCGGTCTGTTTCCCGTAGAACGGCTCGTGAACCTCTTTGTTTACCTACCCGTGGCAAACCAAAGCGATCTGGCAATGGTGCCCGTCAATGTGAACGTTTACAATTCAAGCTCTGGCGAGCTGATGGGCACCATCAACGCGAGCGACACAGCCTACGCCGGCGCGTTCAACTCGGTCAACGACGGGGTATTGTGCAACAATGCAGTAACACGCTTCAGCGCGGAGTTTGTGTACAGCATCACCAATGAAACAGCCCTCGCCAATGCCTCCATTAACGTCACTGTGGCTCACGTCCCACTTGCAACGTTTGTCGCCATGAGTTTCCAAGCTGCGTTTGTCAGAGAAGGCGAGACTCTTCCTCAGTCGATCATCCCTGCAACGCCTGGCTACATGGCGGGTGGGGCCGTGCGGGGAGGGACGTTAATCTCGAGCACAACGGGGAACGAGTCCATCGTGGAGAGGAGAGGCGGGTTCGCCATTCCGAGCGGTGGGCGTTCGTGTGAGCTGCAGAACTTTCGCACTGTGGGCTTCATGCACTCTGTCACCAGCTCTGGCTGCCTTGTGACCGTCTCGGAGACAGAGCTCCAGAGCATCTGCAGCAGCGGAAACGCCGCATTGGTGCTGGGAGCCATCAATGCCACGTACGCTGACGGGAGCCCTTCCGCTATGGACTACGTTGCCAGGACGAATGACGCCTTGACAAACGACACCTCCAGCTGGGTCCCCATCCAGGGTATCCACTCCGTACAGTTCGCTGCGGGGAACTTTGATGCCTTCGCACGACGGTGCAGCGGGATGGTGGTGGGCCTGAGCTATCAGTTTGTCATCGCCCGGGCTGGCGCGGAGTTCAACCCGCAGGATCTGGTTGTAGGGGCTTTCGTGGAGCCCATCATTGGGTCGTGGCGCATCCGAAACGCAACCGACTTCACTGGCTCCGCCACCGCAAAGC
The DNA here is from genome assembly GCA_030849825.1 of Herpetomonas tarakana. NCBI lineage: Eukaryota > Euglenozoa > Kinetoplastea > Trypanosomatida > Trypanosomatidae > Herpetomonas > Herpetomonas tarakana. The sequence continues at coordinate 7,302 of JASAOB010002786.1, forward strand.
AAAGACTGCTTTTTCGCGTATCCTTCTCGCGCTACGACCCGGACTCTCAGGCAACCATTAGGCGCCGCGTCAAGGCCCCGCCGATCCTGCCACGCCTAGATGACAGCATTTTCTATCCCTTCCGCCGGCCATACCCTCGATAGACTCCCCCCATCTTTTCTCTCCTCCCATAGAAGATTACCTCAATAGAGACACCGCCACAGTTATGCCTTCCTTCCTCAGTCTCCCTCGTTGCGTCTATCCGCTCCTCCCCAATCTGCGAGATGGATTCGTATCCAAGAGCGCCAAAAAGGCGAGAGCACCGCTCGCTGGAGGCCCTGATCTCCTCCTGCCCTTTCTTCAGAATGAACCCGCCCCTCGTCACATCCAACCGTCCCACCTCCTTCTCTCCCCCCCCCTTCCGCCCCACTCCACGCAGCTGTTTGGATACGGGGTTAGACATCTTTTCTAGCTGCTGCTTCCCAATCATCAGGTCCGCTCAAGTCGTTAGCCATCATGCTTCGCCGAGGCACCGTCGTGCGCCGAGGCGTCTTCCACAACGCCCCGGCTGTGTACCCGTTCGCAAAGCCATTCCACGACACTCCGTATGACCAGGACCGCACAAAACACGACACAACTCGCGTCCTCCTGGAGCAGCGTCGGTGGCCGGCGTGGATGGACGAAGGCGCGGACGGCACCGGCTACGGCATCGGTCTCCATCGCACACATCCCTTGTCCAAGCTGCGCGGCAATCTGCGGCGTGGGGAGAAGGACGTCCCTCGAGTGATGGCGATGATGATACAGGGTGTGTGGCACAAAAGTGGCACAAAGCTGTACTTTAGAGGTGGCAAACCGCCAAACCCGAGCAAGCACCCGTACCTGACAGGCGAGCCATGCCCTGTGTACGGCTGGAAGGTCACCGACCCTGCCGTGATTCGGGAGTTCAACGTGCCACAGGTGGAGAAGGACAAGGCCCGGTACAAGCCCTACGTGGCCCTCCAGGAGCGCAAGATTATGGGTATGAGCGCGCCGGCGCCGAAGGAGCACGTGCCAGCAAAGACGACGGGCGGCGAGCGCAAGGATAGCGACACCAAGCCCCTGATGAAGCGTCTGTTCTTCTGGCAGTAGGTGATTTTCTTATCTTTCTCTACGTATTTCTGTCTTTCCTGGATGAGACTCTAAGTGCCGTGGCGCACACCTCCTCCTCCCTTCCCTCCTCGGTGCCGTGAGTTCACCGACGTGATTTGGGTCGGCGGTATGCTTTGAGGAATGGAGTGCATGACACACACATGTGTGGTGTGTATGCATGCAACAGCAATACCAAAGAAACAATCACGTAGCGACGGCACCAACACAAGGTTTGCCCGAATGTCGTGGGGATGTCCCTCGTGTCCGAAAGGATGGCTATTCTGTCTTGCCCATGGCGTACCACACCCAGCTGATTACCCCACTTACTCTTGTCTCTTCAATATGTTGGCCTTGCCGGATAGCGTGTGTGCATGGAAATCTCAAGTACGGCCGCAACTAAACGTTGCTTTTCGATCCAGACTTCTCTCTCTCATTGCGTGTTGCGGCAGCGTATGCGCTGTGTGTGAAGGAAGATGCAAGGGCTCATGGACGTGATGAGTGTCTACGGACTGGGTATGGGTCCGTCGGCGAGCGCGAAGCCCACACCTCACCATGCCGCACAGCAACTCATTGGCAGCCTACTGGCTCGCGGCAAAGTCAACGCCTTCTGTGCTTCCACGATTGCTCGCTTCATGTTCTCTGGCGAAGTTCTCGCCGTGCTGTCGCGAGACGCAATTCAGTGCATCAGCTGCGACGGTCACACGATTTGGGCCAAGAGGTCCGTGGCGAACCCTTGTCCCGGGGAGCTGTCCATGATCGCGACAACGGACACCGATGCCATTGTCGCAAGTTCCGCCTCTCTCAGTTTCCTAGGCCAGCCGCAGCCGCAAGACAGGGATGGTGGCTACACTGGCGCTATGTACGGCATCCTGTGCGTTACCTCGACCCCCGATGGGGCTTATGTGGCCACAGGAGGCAGGACGGCTGCCGTGACGGTGTGGTCTCGTGAACTAAAGCCGCTGCACATGCTGTCTGGGCACACCGACTGGGTTCGTTCTGTCAAGTTTGCCCTGGGACCATCGTCGGAGCTGCAGCTGTTCAGCACAGGCGACGACGGCTTCATTATTCTCTGGGACCCCGTTGAAGGCGCGCGGCTGAGTCGGCTCGAGTACACGGGCGGCTCCGGTGTGCAGGTGTTCGAGGTGAGTTTCTACAGCGGGCTGATAGCAGTGGCCTACGACAGCCCCATTCTTGCCCTCTACCGATGCCGATCGAATCGTGCTACGCACCAACAAGGCGATGACGTGTTGCGGCTGCAGCAAATCAGCCTCATCACAGGTGCCCACCGCTCAACACCCACCGCGGCCAAATTCACCGAAGACTCGCAATGGATCGCCAGCGCCGGCGAGGACGAGACGCTCGCGGTGTCGTCGGTGGCTGAGCCGCACCAAATCTTTGTGTGCCAAGAGTTCGTGACGCGGCGCCGCTGTCTCCCTTTCATGAACACGTTCAACTGCATTTGCGTGCTTTCGTCGCCGCCAACGTCGTCGGTGATAATACTGGCGGCGTGTGCCAGCGACGGCACCGTTGTCGAGTGGATCGTCGACCCGCGTGACGGCCGAAAATCGTACACCAAGAAGCTGCAAGTTCATCTGGGCATGCTGCTGTCCATGGAGGTCATCCGCAGCATCACGGCCTGAATTTCGTTCTTGTCGCTGCTGCTCCTGTCCCCCTCCCTCCCCCGCTCACTGGGGTACACAGCCGCCTCTTCAAGCCGAACTGTGCTTTATCCTTTTTGCGGCTGCCGCTCTGTCCACCCAACCCACACACAGAAAGAGAAAGAACAAGTCAGGAATGCCCAGGAGAGAGAGAGAGAGAGTTGAGGCGGGGACTAACTTGGAGCATTTAGAGATTTCCTCCTCCCCCCCTCCTTCTCATCTGCTTTATTTCCCAAGGACACTGTATCGCTGCCTTCCTCTCACGCAAGCCCGCTGGGTGCCCGGAGCAGCCCCATGGCCCTTATCGTCGCGGACGATGTGCAGCGTGAGGCACAGCGTATTATCGCGGCCAAGGACGCCTTCGATGTCCTCGAGGTGAACCCGCATGGTTGCGACAAGGAAACAGTGCTGCGCATGTATGAAGGGAAGGTGGTCCTGTTCAAAAAGCTGTTTCGCAACAAACTCGCTATGCAGGCCAAAGCACGCCTCGACGACGCCAAGATGCGATTGACGGATGAGCGATTCCTAGCCAAGGAGATGGCTGCGCACAACGCAATCACACGCGACGCGGCGAAGAGCAAGGAGCGCATCGAGGCGATGGAGGCCCGAACGCGTCTGTTGGAAATGCGCGCTGCTGCGGTGATGGAGAAGGAAAAGAAGAAGACGGCAGCAGCAGCCTCAGCTGCCACAGCTTAGCGTTCGGGAAAGAGCGCGGCTTGCAAGCAGTCCGCCACACAGCCTTCCCTCTCCCCCCCCCTCCCCACGCACGTTTGAAGAGCATCAGCAGCGACAAGGGAGAGTTCAGCAAAACGAAAGAAGAAGGATAGAAGAGGACTTGCTCAAAGTCGGCAACAGAAGCAGCGCTATACCTACACTCAACGCATGGTTCGGAAGCAAAGAATCATCTACTTCACAGTGCACCTCTCCTCCTGTCATCTCCACCCCTCTTCTCCGTACTCCTTTGCCTTCTTGTAGCCCGCTCCCACTAACTTCTTCTCTCTCCTCGCCTTCTTCCTCGCGTCTCCGAGAACACTGGTTAAACGCCCATAGCACTCGCTCTCCCCTTTTCCCCTCCTCCGTTCCTTCCGCGCCCCCCCCCCCCCCCCCCCCCCCCCCCCCCCCCCCCCCCCGCCCGGGGGGCCCCCCCCCCCCCNCACTACGGTCTGGAGCCGAGCGAGAAAGAGATCGACGAGGCAGTGCGCAAGCACGCGACGACGAGCCCGGACTCACTCACCTACGACGAGTTTGCCTGCTTCGTGCTTGGCCTCGCCCAGTGGTAGGGGAAGCCGAGAGAAGGAAGCCCCACAACATGTAGCACCAAGTGTAACATACAGCCACCCGCACCCCTTGTTCATCATGACACTGTCCCCAGAACTGAGCCACTAGGGTACACATGAGCGCAAGAGGAGTAGGGCACTTACTTTTTGAATTTTCGTTTTCCCTTGACATGATTCCTCTTCCCCCCTCCTTGAGTATATGTCCTGCATACTCTCGAGCTTCTTTCCCCACAGCCAATTGCTTTTATTTCTTCTTTTCCCCCATGCCCCAGCCGATGGAGTGCTCGCGCACGTGTGGGGGACTGTCCTCGCGCTTCTGCGGCTTTGGCTCTGCGTGCTGTCTGAGAAGGAGAACAGCACAAAGGTCATTTCCGGTGGCATGTCATGTACTCAGGTTCCCTTCATCTTTCCCTCCTTTTCCTCAAGCTACTTGGACGTTTGCAGACTCTGTGTTTCACATGTTGACTTGGAAACTCATTGAAGCAGCAAGAGCCGCCTGCCAATAAACATCAACAACGGAAGGTCACACCCTCCTCTCTCTCTTCGACGCCCGTCGGATGTGCTTCTTGTCTTCCGTGGGTGGCGAACAACAAAAGGGCTGTTGTGTGGAAACTCGCTCTATTGTGCAGCAGAACCCGCGGAGAGCAGTGAAACGAAGAATGCCCTTCGCCCTGCTGAGACACTGCGGGGATCCCTTCGCGACCACCTCTCTGCGTGTGCCCATATCTCGTCTCGTTTTACCTCCTTCCTACCCTTGAAAAGGAGAGACGAAGTCCTTTTCCCCCTGCTCTCTAGACCACGCACAGATCCGGCACTCGACCGACTCTGCATCGTTTTCTTTTTCTTCTCCGCGTTAACGTCCGTCTCCTATTTGCTGGTGAGCTCTTCGACACTCCTGATGGCATCGTCCAGCACGGACGGGAGCAATGTTGTCGCCGCAACGGAGGCGAAGGGGAAGGGTCTTGCCATTTTGGAAAGGAACATCGCTGGCGTTCCCGTGACGGAGAATCAACTCCGCAAACTGTACGACGCCTTCACCGTTGGCAGCGACGGAGACGGCGTTTCCGTGGAGGTGCTCGTCGCATTTTACAATAGCCTCGACCAGCTCGGCGTGCCTCGAACAGAGCGTGAAGTGCGGTCAGCGGTTTTGGGATGTGCACAGGCCGACGCGGAGCGCCTCACGTACGATGAGTTTGCGTGCTTCATGTTGAGGATTTCCCAGTGGTAGAAACCACTAGCGTTGCGCACCTACCACGATCATCTTCCTTCTCATTTCCTCTTCCCTTCCCACATGTGTATGTGTGTATGTGTCTCGAACCGTTACCTTCTTTGTGGGGCAAGATGTATCCACGGTCCCACTTCTTCGCTCCCCCCCCCTTCTCCCATGTTCTTATCGTCACTCATTGCACTTTGTACTGATGATGGAAATGTGTTCTGCTTGTGGAAGAACCAAGATTGAGGGAGGGGGCCGAGCCAGCAAGCAGACAGAAGATAGTACGGGTCCATGGTTAACGTGCGACGGGACTGGTGAGCCCGTTCGTTCGGGTTTTCCGGCTTCCCCAAAACAGGGTGAAGCTGTGTTGTGCGCTGTCCGTGCTCAGTCTCCTACCATGACCACACTTCCTTTCCACTTCTCTCGCCTAGCTCCCTCGATCAATCAACGTCCTCTAAACGCCCATAGCACTCGCTCTCCCCTTTTCCCCTCCTCCGTTCCTTCCTCTCCCCCTCCCCCCCTCCCCCCAAACCCTACAGCCATGCAGCGCAGTCTGATCCCCGGTCACAACAACAACCGCCACCTCGCCAGCGAGGAGATTGAGAACAACATTGGCGGCCTGCCGGTGACGGACAGCCGCATCCAGGAGCTATTCGACGCCATCGACACGGAGCACAACGGCACGGTGTCGGTGGACGCCGTGAAGGAGTTCTACCGTAGCCTGGAGCACTACGGTCTGGAGCCGAGCGAGAAAGAGATCGACGAGGCAGTGCGCAAGCACGCGACGACGAGCCCGGACTCACTCACCTACGACGAGTTTGCCTGCTTCGTGCTTGGCCTCGCCCAGTGGTAGGGGAAGCCGACGTTAGCTCTCCGTGCCTTGCTGCTTCCCTGCCCGCTCACACTGGTTTCCATCCTTGCGCAGGCAGAGGCATCCTCATGTTACATAAGAACCCACCGTTCCCCACCGCGGTTTCTCTTTCCAGCCTCACTCATCCCCTCCCCCCTTCACATCGCATATTGCTGCGGTCGGCGATGGCAGCTTTACCTTTCGCTCCGATTCCACCCTCACTGGCCGTTTCTCTCTTTTTTCCTTTCTATTCTTGCCCACTATTGTCAGTTTTTCACCACATCACATGCCAAAGATCGCCTGACCAGGGCGGTACGACGGAGAGGCGTCGACAACCACGATGTATGTTCCTCCTCCTCACTTACTTCCCTATTCTCTGATTGGAACTGGATCCAATGGGTTATGTCAACTATCCCAAAAGCAAATGCATACCATAGCAGTGGAAAGAGACAGCAATATGCCAGCAGCGAAACAGGGGCCCGGCTTGGCTGCCCACCATGGCGGGTGGCACAGACAGTCGGGGACCGATGCAGTACCGCCCGAGAGTGGGGAATGCGAGGGATGCCAGGAGGTACCACACAGTAGATTTGGACTTCCGGATGTTGACGGGTGGAGTGGACGAACGGAGAAGGAGGAGGGAAACTGCCGCCATCCTCCACGATGCGAAAACAAGGCAGAGCAAAACAATAGCATTTCCCCCCCCCCTCCCTCCTTTCTTTCCCAATATTGCCTCGTCACGTGGCAGAAACTGCAGCTGATTTGGCAGCTACACACTATCTGCTGGATCACTTTGCCCTTTCGCTTTTGCTTTCTTTCCGCGCGCAGTCCCCAGGGTGCACTTGCAGGCATGGACTGTGCCGATACCCTGGGCGTGGTTTGCTCCTTCCTGCAGAAGCGCGAGTTGGTGGAAGTGAGCAATGTGTCACGGCTATGCCGGGCCGCCACGGAGAACTTTTTGTGCGAGCGCGAGCGCCGGTACTTTGTGCATGCCTGCCTGCGCGAGGACCTTGTGGAGCTGGTGCCGCCCAGCCAAATCCTGGCCCTGCGCTTCCTCGAGGACGAGCGGAAACTGCTTGTCCTGGTCCGCGTGCATGCCCCTTCGTTGGGGGAGGACATGGAGTGTGGCCTGTACGTGCAGGAGGCCCTACCCGGGGGCTCGCGCTCAGATCGTCGCCTTGAGCTCCCCATCGAGTTTGCATTGCCAACGTCCCACGTGCACTTTGAGGGGAACCGGTTTCTCTGTTGCACCACTCGCGAGGGCGGACTCACCATTTTCGATTGCATTGCCGAGGCCCTGCTGGAGCTGCCGTTTGGCTACGACAGCTTCCACGCCTCCTCAAACGGCCGTCGTTGCCTTGTCGATTACTGCAGTCAGCTCTTCTACTGCTCCAGCGACACCAGCATCACACTGTGGTGGGACATGATGAGGGAATGCCCCGATGGCAGCAGTGGACAGAATGGCCGGGCAGACTGGCGTGACAGAGGGAGGGCAGGCTCGCACCCACCAGCCACCGCACGGCTGCGGGCACGGCTCAGTGTGGAGCGTCCCCTCTTGGCGTATCCGCTGGGCAACAGCAGTAGCGCTTGGAGAGCCTTCTGGGTGGGCCAGTCCTCCGTCTTGTACGCCCACGAGCAGGGGGTTGTTCTCCTCAAGGAGGGCAGGACGCCCGTTGGAGCGCGGGCGGCCGCCGCCGCGGTAGGCCTAGACAGCGGGAGTGCGGCTTCCTTGACGGGGCCGGGGATGCCGCTAGCCTTTGAGACGGTTGAGCTCCCTGAGCTGGCGGGGCTCTCCTGTGCGCTCGCTCACAACAGCGCCAGCACCGTCTCCAACAGCAGCGACGAGGTCGACGAGTACGTGATCTTCAACTGCCGCGAGTCCACGCTGCACACGATAACGGTGCGCCGTGGCAAGGCAGGGGAGGGGGAGGGTGACGGGGCAGTGGTGGCGCTGGCCAATATGGCGGCGCTGATCCCACCACGCTCGTGCATCATCAAGGAGGTGCAGGTGGCAGTGCCCACTTCAACGTACATGATCTTCCTGCACAACCACAGCGAAGATTGCCTGCTGTTCTTCACCGCCGACCTCACCCTGACGCGCTGGATCAGCGTTGGCGAGCCGTCTGCCATGACCCTGCTGGTGAACGACGGCATCGTGATCACGGCGACGCTGCCTAACACGGTACTGTGGGACCACCCTGTCATCCAGACCATGGAGGGCGGCTCCGGCTCCGTGTTCTCCTTCTCCGAGGAGTTTTTTCCCGACGTGCTGGACCCCACCATGACCTCCATTACTGTAGCCGCGTCTTCTACCGCTGGCGGTGGCGTCAAGGAGGAGGTCGCGTTCCCAGGAAGGTTGCCGTGGCATGTCTTATCGCCCCAGGCTTTCAACGGCGTCGAGTTCTTGTCGTGGGCGGCGCTGGGCGTCGTGTCGGCGTGCTTCGTGTGGACAGTCTCCGCCCTCGCTTACAATGGCTGGTGGCTCCACCTACAGCTCCTCTTCTGGGGCAAGGTTAGCTGAGTTTTGTTAGCTCACCACCCCTCCGTTCACCTATACGGGCAGATTGCGTCCTCTTCCTTCCCCCCCCCTGTGTCTGCTCCTCTACTCGGCGCGTTTCATCCTTTCTCCTTGAAATGTACTTTCCTGCTGAGACAGATTCGTAAGACACATGTTTTCTCGTGCCTCCTTCCTCCCCCCCTCCTGGAGGATCAACTCCCCGTGTACACTTCCCCACATTACTGCCCAATATGCCCGAACTTGCTTAAAGCAAACCAGGCTACGAAGTGGCAGCGCAGCCAATTAGGGAACCCGCTCCTACACACGGCCGAATTATGGTGTCGATGGACACATGTGTGTGTGAAGGCACGAATGCACGTGTACGTGTGTGTGTCGTCTGTCTCCGCCATCTCTTTCGGTTTCTTCCCTCTCTCTCTTTCTCCATTCGCCCCCATCTCGCAACACGAGTGAGTGGTGTGTGTGAGTCACTTTAACAAAACGATTCCTTACGCTGCATAGACGGTGGAGTATCAACAACCGCAGAGATCAAGCACCTTCCCACCCTTGCTCATCCCCCCCAGACTTGTCCAGGCTTGCCATTCCTCCATGAGTAGACAGCGTGCCAGTCAGGGGCGCTCATCGGGAGAGGCGTCTCTTGAGGCGTTCCGCCGCGCCCGCGCAGCGGAGCAAACGCAGCGGGGCTACGAGGTGCCTTCCTTGGCTGACAACGCCATGGCATGGTATCAGTGGACTCAAGCCGCCCGAAACGCGTTCGAAGACAAGCGGGTGGGGAAGGCGGATAGGGTTGGCAAGCGGGGCCGGCCGGAGGAGGAGGAGGAGGAGGACCCGCTGATCGGCGCGATCGCGGAGAGCGCGAGAGCAGTCGTGGAGAGCGGCCGCCCGCCGTCAGGGAGTGCAATAGGGGCGAGAACGATTGACCACGCCCGCAAGCAGACGTTCCCTGTGCCAGCCACTGGTGTGCAAGGTATGCGAGAGTTCCTGCCAGTGGTAGAGGTCATCATGCGCCTTGGGCTGTCTGGGCCAGCGAAGAGTGAGCTCTCCCATTATCTCCCCGTCGTGCGCGGCCTCGCCGCGGAGGCGCGCAAGCAGAACCTCGTTGGGTTTCGTGAAGGCGGCTTCCCCAGCCTCTCGGTGCTGCTGGACTTGGTGGCGTTGCAAACCGTGCTGGAACGGTGGGGCAGGATGCCCCCTGGCGGGCGTCGTTCTGCGCTCGACGCAGTCGTCGCCGTCTGCAGCCAGGTCGAGGGAGAAGCGTCCGCCGCCTGCGCCGAGGCACTCAAGGAGAAGCGCATCGGCGACGTTGACGGGCCGGAGGTGGCGGACCAGCTGGCCAAGGTGCGGGCCCTGGCCGCCAGCCTCCCTTTTGCTTTCCCAGACGAGTGCGGCGAGGTGCTGCTCGCTATCCTGCCCGACTACGGGCCCCCCACATCTCGCTTTGTTTTTCCAAACACACCTACTATAGACGTAGACAGCGATACCAACGGTGAGGCTTCCGACGGGGCGGCCGAGGAGGAGCTCTCCGTTGGCGAGGTGCTGCGCCGCCACCAGCGAGAGCGGGAGGCAGCGAACCGCAATGGCGGCCTCGTGAAAGGCATGACGGTCACTGCGGCGCAACGCCCCACCAGGAGCGCACCCACACACGCCCCTTTCCTGCCGGTCACTGGCCTCCCGCAACGGGGTACGGTTCGCGGCACGAGCCACGTGCAGTGTTGCTCGCGCTTTCACGATCGGTTCGCCGATCCCGCGAAGCACGCAAGCAACATGTGCCGCTTCTGTGCGACATGCCACCTGATGGAGATTGTCTTCAACGGCTGCAAGACGGACTGCGCGTGGAGGCACTGGCCCTCAGAGAGACGTGTCAAGTTTCACCTGAGCAGATATCCGCAGGTGCGCAGTATAGCACTAGATCGCCTCCGGCGCATGGAGAGGGGCGAGGTACTGACTCCGTATACCGGGCAGCTGTGACGGCGCCGCGTTGCCCATGCCGCTGTTCTTCCCCTACCCTTGCTCCTCCTTACACTGCGCACTTCCCCCCGACAGACCGACCACATGCCGGCGAAACCATCTTCCAATCCCCCCTCCCCTATCCTGCCGTCCAGAGGAGAGAGGAGCACGACAACGAGGAGAAGAAGCAACAACAACAGCAACACCAAAAGAAGTAGGTAAACAACGGTTGGTGTGGAACACTCCCACGGTGTCCAACTCCCACAGGGTCATCGTCTTCCTCTCCTCCTCATTTTCTCTCTACACCTCTCTCACGTTTGTCTGCTATCTGCAAAAAGGATTCCTCCCGACACAACAGTTTCCTTCTTTCCTGCTCTCGCCACCCTTTTGCTACCACTGTTAGCATCATCGTTGTTGTCATTGGTATTACTGTTATCTCTTCTGTTCTTCTCTTCGGACCACCACCACCAGCGCACATGTCGACTTTTGACAAGACCAAGGATGTCGCTGAGTCCTTTGACCAGCTCATCGGCCGCACCCCCGCCATCTACCTTAACAAGATGAACGACACCGAGGCCAAAATCGTGCTCAAGCTCGAGTGCGAGAACCCAATGGCATCCGTCAAGGATCGCCTTGCGCTGGCCATCTACGACAAGGCCGAGGCCGAGGGCGTGCTGAAGCCGGGCGAGTCTGTGATTGTGGAGGCGACCAGTGGTAACACCGGCGTGGGTCTCGCCCACCTTGGCGCGATCCGCGGCTACAAGGTCATCATCACGATGCCTGAGTCCATGTCCCTCGAGCGCCGCTGCATGCTCCGCATTTTTGGTGCTGAACTCATCCTGACCCCTGCTGCCCTCGGCATGAAGGGTGCCGTGGCCATGGCGGAGAAGATTTGCGGCACCAACCCGCATGCGGTGTTGGCGAACCAGTTCTCGACCAAGTACAACGCCATGATCCACGAGGAGACGACCGGGCCTGAGATTTGGCAGCAATGCAAGGGCAAGGTGGACTACTACGTGGCTGGTGTTGGCACCGGCGGCACGCTCACCGGTGTGGCGCACTACCTCAAGAAGGTGGGCAGCAACGCCAAGATCGTCGCTGTCGAGCCGGCCGAGTCCCCGGTGTTGTCGGGCGGCAAGCCGGGGCCGCACAAAATCCAAGGCATCGGTGCCGGCTTTGTGCCCTCTGTTCTGGATCGCGACTGCATCGACGAGGTGCTTCCCGTCAAGGGCGACGACGCAGTTGAGACGGCGCAGAAGCTGACCCGCACCGACGGCGTGTTCTGCGGGTTCTCTGGCGGCGCCAACGTCTACGCCGCGCTGCAGATTGCCCGCCGCCCGGACATGGCTGGCAAGACCGTCGTCACGGTGATCCCGTCCTTTGGCGAGCGCTACCTGTCCACCGCGCTGTACAAGTCGATCCGCGACGAAGTGGCCTCCCTCCCCGTTGTTGACGCCTCGGAGCTTCAGAAGTGAATCGCGGCGGGCCAGAAGTCCTCTTTGTAGAGTGACGAAGTGAATGAAGAAAAAGAATGAACCCCCCCCCCCCCCAATCTCCAAGGGAGAGCGATGAAGCCCCCCCCCGCGTCTCTCTGCAGGTCCCTCTCGCACAGGTGCCGCCCTGTCATGCACCAATATGCCCACCCACGACCACCATCATAATCACCGCTCTCGTACGACACTCATTCACGCTCTCAAAGAGGAAATCTCTACGAAAATCGCCAGGAAGGAAACCCACACTTCTTCTGGCCGCCTGCTCCATCACCCACAACCCCCCCGTCCCCCCCCTCTTCATGACCGCCGCATCCGCGTTTCTTATCGCGAGTCGGTGGGACAGCAACAAGCCTCGTGTGTGTCTGGCTCGGATACTATTTTTATCTGGACGGAAAGTGGGACCTTGGCAGAGGTAGTAGAGGATTCACGTCTGTCCATTTCACTCTCTCCCCCCACTGTGCTTGTTTTCATTCTGGCCTCAGCGAGGTGTGGGCGGGGGGTACACGTCATGGTGAACTGGCTCGTTTCCCCATCGTGCGACTTCTATATACCCCCCGTTTTTTCCTCCGCTCTCGGCTCTATCGTGGCTCTCCCCAGTTTATCCGCCTCCGTGTTCGGTGTTAGCGGAAGTGTTTCCGCCATCAAATCCAGCCCACCCACACACAGAGTAGAGAACTGCAGGTGCGCGAAAGGGAGAGGGCGGGAGACGCCGAGGTTTGACTGCTCCAGCAGCAGCAGAGAGAGTGTGTGTGCGTGCGTTTTCGAGGAAGGGGGAGAGGGGAGCTCTCGGCTATCCGGCGGACCAGCCTCCACTGTCGGACTCTCGCGCATTGGAATGAGCGAGAGGGCCAACCAGTGCCTCCAGCATGTAGCTGCCTCTCTCACATCCCCCCCCCCACCCTCCTCCCCCGCGCTTGCGTTCATTGAAGAGCGCAAAGAGGCTTACAGAGCTACAGTTCTGTTTTCTTACTTGCATTCTTCCTTCCTGTGGGACCTTTCTCTTCTCCTTCCCCCCACACCCCCACCACCACACTTCCCTCCGCGCTGCTTGCTAGGTAAACAATGTCCTTTGACTACGGCGCATGCCTGCTGAGGCTCACCGATGTGGAGCGGCAAAAACTGCAGCTTGTCGTGGCCGCACTGCGTGTGAGCGAGTACACCGACGACGTGGACGACTTCCGTCGCACGCAGAACAAGGAGAAGCGGATGCTCGCCAGCATGCTGGAGCTGTTCGACACCATCACCGGCCTCGCCATCGCCTCTGACGCGGTCCCAAAATCGATGAAGGATGCCCTGCTCACCGGAGACACTTCCATAGAACTCATCGTGCCGCTGCTAGAGGACTTGTTCGAGATAATGCGTCGGCACAAGCGTCTCAACCCGTTTGACCACCGTGGCGAGTACGGCAAGCTGCTGATGGTATTGCAGGATGTGCAGAAGTACTCCATCCAGCGTGCTCTGGGCATTTCCAGCACCCTCATCGTCCCTTGCCAAACGGTTCGCACCGCCCTGACGCGCATCGACGCACTCGGCCTTGTGGACGACCCTGAGCTACTCTCCAAGTACCTGCGTCTCAAGGGCCCCGAGAAGCAGAAGGGCATGTGCCACCTCATTGACCGCTACGCCGGCGACGATGCCAAGAAACGCGCTGTGGTGGAGCGCTGCTTGTATTCTGCCGACGACGTGCGTCAGTTCACGCTGAGCAACATTAACCCTCTGAAGGAGCTCTTCACGTATGTCAAGGACGAGTTTGAGCCCATGGACCCGACGGATGCGTACAACATCAGCATCCGCAGCGGCCACGGCGGCGCCTGCTTCACGCACAACCACCTGACCCACTGCTACTACGTTGAGGAGTCGCTGAAGCTGTGGGAGACGGTGCAGCGGCGCATCTTCCAGCTCTGGGAGGCCGCTGAGGACGATATGCTGGTCGACAGCCACGGCACCTACGACTTTGTCAACACCGGCCAGGGCTTCCACCGCATGTGCCGCGCACCAAAGAGCTACCACGCCATGTCGAGCTGTGTTCGCTACACACACGAGTTCATGGGTGGGTGGATCGGCATCAAGGTGATCCACCTTGGCGACCGGGACGTGCCCAACCCGCTTGTCTTCATTGACAAGTACACCATCATCCCGAGGCTGGTGCAGCCCATCCTCACCACACTGCACCAGCTCCGGCGCATCTTCGGCGACGACCACAAGGAAAGAAACGGTGAGAACGCGGTCGCTGACGACGAGCGACTCGAGACCGCAGCTGGGGAGTCTATTAGCTACCCTGGGCTGCGTAATCTGCTCCGCGCCAAGTATCACAGCTACGAAGAGCTCCGCATGCTCATCCTGAGCGACTTCTTCAAGTACGCCTTCGACGGCTCTGGCGATGACGGTGGCAGCTGTATCGACGGCCGCCTGACCTCGGCCTGGAACTGGTGCCACCAACTCAACAAGAAGTCCTATTACGACGCGTTTGTGCTGACTGGCTTCACCGGGTTCGACTAGTTTGTGTGAATGTGTGAATGTGTGAATGTCTACGTGAGGATGGGGTAGGGTAGAGACGAGGACACTGCCCCCGTGCCACCTCTCCTCTGCATCGCTGTTGCCTTCCTGTGGTCAGTTCCTTCTTTTGGTTGCCTCGCCTGCTGCTCGCGCTAGGGGGCATGGAGAGAGAAAAGGGGGAAGGGCACTTGGGATGTCTACATGCTCTCCTTTAACAAGCAAACAACGATCATGCAGTGCACACAAAGGATTGGCGACAGGGTGGAAGGACGGTATTGCTCTCCTTGACGAAGGGGGACCTTCGCGTCCCTTTTTGCCCTATCTCACCTCAAAGGGTGGAATGTGAGAGAGCGGTTGAGGACAGCGCAAGCGCTTGTGGGCGTGCGCCTGACATCTAGTCTACTCCCCCACCTCCTTTCCCCCCTTCGCCCTCGTTCTCTGGATATGTGAACGGTCAATTGCGCGCTGTTCAATCGTTTCTGCCATCACTGCGGCTGGTTCCCTTCGCCCATAGCACGTTGGTTGGCGCACTACCAAGAAGACCTATTGCCCGCGTTCAGCTACTCTTCGTTGTTCTCTTCTTTTCATTGGACCATAGGTGAGCGACTGTATCTCTCCTGCTCTTCGCTCTCTTCTCTGCTGACTTCGTCGTTCTCCGTTACCCGAGATGATCGACACTCTCTCTGTCATTAGCAATGGCGGCATTGTCTTGTGGCAGTATTCGACGCACGAGACGAGCCGCCGTGGCGCGGTTAACAAGCTCATCCAGTCCGTCATTCTGGAGGGCCGTGCCGGCACACGCAACTTCGCCACAGACGACTGCAAGATGCAGTGGGTCCTGGAGAATGAGGCCAAGTTCTTCGTTGTGGGCGTCCACCCCACATTCCACACCCCCCACTACCTCGAGCCGTTCCTGAAGGAGGTGCTGTCCAGCTTCAAGGCAAAGTACGGCAAGGAGACGATCGCGCATCCGTTCGGCAGCGTGTTCGACTTCACAGAGGACTTTCGGCCGCTCCTCGCGAAGTTTGAGGCCAGCGAGCGCGGCTTCGAGGGCGAACCCAGCGAGGAAGCAGGGGTGGGGAGCGATGGGGAGGAGGAGGTGGAGAGCGAGGCAAGCGTTCACCCAGATGCTGCAGGCGGGGAGGAGGGTGCCACCGCCGCCACCACCACCACCGCCATGCGCCGTGACGGTGCTGCGCTCGTGACGAAAGGCGGTCGCCGCATCGGCGCCCGCGGGCAGAGGCCCCCGGCGGAGTCGGAGCCGCAGGAGCAGGTGCCGGCCCCTCCCTCCGCCGCAAAGAAGAAGGGGAAGAAGCCCACCAGGTGGGAGGGCGTGGCCAAGGACCCCGCGGTGGCAAAGCAGCGGACCAAGGCGACCGAGGCGGAGCTCGAGGCGGCGGCCGAGGTGCAGCGTCGCACCTACATCAAGCGGCTGCCCAACGGGGCGGTGGCGCCGGTGAAGGAGAGGGAGTGGGACGGGCAGCAGCGTGGTCGCCTGGCCAACTGGCTGCGCTCCTACGTTGGTGGATCGCGCGAGGTGGACCAAGGGGACTTGCAGACGGTCATCCCAAAGCTGCGCGAGAAGCTCATCACCAAGAATGTGGCGGTGGCAGTGGCCGAGGATGTGTGCAGCGCCGTGGAGGCCTCACTCTCCGGCAAGAAGCTGGGCACCTTTGACTCGCTGTACAGCACCGTTGAGTACGCCATGGTAGCTGCCCTTCGCCGCATCCTCCAGCCAAAGCACGAGGTGAACATTCTCCGCGACGTCGCCGCCGCCAAGGCGCGCGGAAAGCCGTACACCATCATCCTGTGCGGCGTCAACGGCGTAGGGAAGTCCACCTCGCTGGCCAAGATCGCATATTGGCTGCAGCAGAACGGTAGTAGCATCCTCATCGCCGCGGGCGACACGTTCCGCCACGGTGCGGTAGAGCAGCTGGAGGTGCACGGCAGGTGTCTTGGCGCGCCGGTGTTCCAGATGGGCTACGGGGCCGACCCGTCCGCCGTCGCTGCGGCAGCTATCGCGCAGGCCGGCCGCCAGCACACGGACGTTGTGATGATCGACACGGCTGGCCGCATGCAGGACCACGAGAGTCGCATGCGCGCCTTGGCGAAGCTCATCCACGACAATCAGCCCGACCTGATTCTCTTCGTCGGCGAAGCCCTCGTCGGCAACAACGGCGTGGACCAGCTCCGGAAGTTCAACCAGTGCCTCGTGGACTACGCCCCCGTCGGCGCTCGCAGTCGCGGCATTGACGGCATTGTGCTCACCAAGTTCGACACCATTGACGACAAAGTTGGCGCTGCGCTCTCCATGGTGTATGAGCTGGGGCAGCCCATTGTGTTTGTGGGAGTCGGGCAGACATACCAGGACCTCAAGATCATCGAGCCCGATGTCGTTGTCAGCGCCTTGATGAACTAGTCAGCAGCCGACACAACACGCTGTCTTGTCTCGCAGGTCACGTTTCTTGTTCTTGCTGCTTCTGCTTTGCCACGTAGGCATCGCACATGCCTCGTTGTGGGCTCCTTCTCTTCCTCTTTACTCTAAGCTCCCTAATGCATAGTACGAACCCCCCGCAGACACAATCCATCCATGCAACAACAGCCCCTCGACGTGTGCGCCGACACATGGGGTAGGTGGATGGGGGGGGGGGGGGGAGGGGGGAGGGGAGGGACTGCCTAGGAGTGAGGCAGGCCCATTGGCACATTCCATGCTCCTTGTGTGTTCCTTTCCTTCGTGTGCTCCTCTAGGAAAAGTCAGGCAGTGGTGCCTTTCTCACTGGGTCACGCACTCCCACATACACACACTAGCACACACAGAGCCGTCCATGCGCCGTTGCTCGCACTACGTAGCCACTGGGGCCGCAACCGTCTGCGCGGTGGCACGGGGGCAGTATCGATGGGTCACTGACGGACCGACACCCACACCCACGCCGTCGTCGGCGGTGCCTTCCACACCTTCCACACCTTTCACACCGCCCTCTGGGGTGGGGGAGCACACTGCGAAGCCGCGTGGTGTTCGACTGCCCAAGGAGGAAGGCCTCAGTACGGGCCTTGGCGGCTTCGGTCACTACGGCGGCTCCATCACCGCCTTTATGAAGCCCGACTCGGAGAAGAAGAAGGCCGGCCTCGGCACCGGCCCTGGCGCGTTGCCGTGCGATGAGGCCGGCTCACAGGCAGCATTGCAGGCGGCGCAGGCGGAAATGATGGCAAGTGCGGCCATGACGGGAAAGCTGCCTTCTCCTCGCCGCGGTGGTGGCGCTGCTAGTGGCCCCACAGCGGAACAGATGCAGGCCGCTCTCAGCGGCAGGGGGCCGCTACCCGCTCCGCCCCGCCCAGCACACCCGCCACACCACGCCGCCCACGGGAGCAGCGGTCCACGGCACTCAGACCATAGCCACAGCCACGGGCAGCCCAGTGGCCCCTCTTCCCTGCCAAAGCGTGCCACCAGCGCGACGGCGAGGCCCATCGCGCGTGGCAACGCCAAGCCAGCCACAGTGGCGCCAACGGCGGCGGCGGCGACGGCGAGTCCCAGCTTGCAGTCTCCCTTTGCTGGCCCCATCCCTGCATTTCAAGATCGGCAAAAACTGCGGCGAGACGCCGTCGGAGCCGCGAGTGCGACTACCGGTGACAGTGGGACCGAGACGTTGACGCCTGAGGAGCTGACCGCGCGGCGCAAGGAGGCAGAGGAGTACTACCAGGCCGTTCCGCGCAACGAGCTGAGCAAGGAGGAGATGTGGCAGCGCATCAACAAGGCGAGCGCAGAGCGTGCCGAGCGAGAGGGTACGGCGACGGCTCTCGCCGCGGACGAAATCGATTACTTTCAGATGGAGGACGACCTCAAGGCGAATGACCTGCTCCACTATCGCATTGGCGAGATCGCGTACGATAACGAGCGCATCCGGCGCGATTACTACGCCATGTGGAATCTTGCCATGTCGCTCAACAAAGCGCGCTGGACGATGCTCGAGGTGCAGTCGCAACGTGGCGTCAAGAACACCGGTGCGAGTATGAAGCTGCTCTTCTGGAAGGAGTCGGTGAACTCTGTCCTTGACAGCCGTGGCAAGACGATGGGGCAGTTCACCGACTCCCATCCCGTCCTCCGGCCCTTTGGCGGGGTGGTGGAGCACAACCCGCACATGACCAAGGCGTTCGTCCGCGGCTTCACAAGCGCGCGGCTCAAGGTCATTCAGCAGCCCGGCAACGTGAAGCAGCTCTTTGACCACTTTGACAGGTACTACGGGTACTTCTTCAACTCGCTGCTCGAGGTGACGGGGGTGAAGGACGAGAACGCGGAGCACATGATGCAGCACATTGGCCGCGCGACCGGTCTCACGAACCACTGCGTCATGTTTTGGAAGAAGTACGCCCGCATCGGCTTCACCATGCTACCCGCCGACCTGTGCGCAGACAACCATGTGAACCTGGCGCTCCTCAAGAACATCTCCCTCGCCTCCAAGGATAGGGCGGTGCGGAAGCTACTGTACGACGTCATGTGCATCGCCAAGGACGAGATGCTGCACGCGCAGAGGATTGCGCCGAATGTGGACCCCAAGGCGTGGCCGATCGCCATGGAGTGCTTCTACGCCAACTACTACTTGGGCTTCCTCCAGCGCCGCGAGTTCAACGTGAGCGCCATGTTCGCCGACTACAACGTTGAGAACGCGGGGTTCACGTGGTACAGGCTGAAGAAGCGCTGGGAGTGGGAGAAGTACCAGAGCCTCGAGCGCCTCGTCGACGAGGCCGCCCCGCTGCCGTTCATCGGCACCTCGGTCAGCCACCGCGGCTCCCGGTACAAGATGGCCAGTGGCGTGGGCCGGCAGTCCACGGACACACCTGCAGGCAAGACGTAGCAGCGCACGTGTGTGTGTGTATGTGTGTGTGGGTAGGTGGGTGGGTGGAGCGTCTGCTGCCCTTTCTGGCGTCTATTATGTGCCCCCTCTTTTCCCTTGTTGTTGCAATGAAGGGGCTTGATGGCGTTTTGGAGTTGTTTTCTGTCGACTCAACATTCACACAAGCACACAAGCGCACACACATGCGACGTAAAGACGTGCTCACAGATCACTACCACCGCCATCACCGAACGAGGAGGAGGTGGATGTGTTTTTCCCCTCCCCCTTCTTCGTCTCTCCTGCCTCCTTCTGCTTCACCCCAATGCCTTCTTTCCTTGCTTCTTCCCTTGCTACCGTAGCCGAATAGTGAGGACAGCAACCGACGCCGAAGGCCCTCTCGGCGCGCGCAGCTGCAGGGGCGTACATAGAGAGAAAAGATTCTTTCCTAGATCCGTGAGTTCCTTGCTAGACTTGCTAGACTGGCAAACTCTCTCTCTTCATCCCTTTCCCTTCCCTTGTCCCCCACCGACAAGGCGACGTGCTTTAGATTTACGTCTACTCCCCAACTATCATAGACTGCAACGTCCCCTCCCCCCTCCCCCCCCCCTATGACGCAAGACAGTGGCCCCGCAAGGAACGCGTTGGTGAGCGTCATCCACTCCACCGGTCGGGATGCGGGCCCCTGCTTCTTCCCTTCTCCTGGGCATCACCAGTCGGCAAGGCGGACCCCGGCGCGCGCCTGGACGAACGCCCGTGTGGGTGAGGAGGACACAATGGCTACGTGCGAGATCAAGAACACTGGCGGCGAGCTCTTCTCCGTCTCCTCCTCCGTGGTGCTGTGCATCACGGTGGTGCCTGTCACGGTGGGTCGGTGCTTCCCGACGCTGTGCGTGGTCGGCTTGGCGACGGCGAGCCAGCGACTGGACAGCATTGCGGCACGGGAAGTGGTGCTAAAGGAATGGCGCCTCATCTCCACGGAGGACCAGCGCACCGGGGCCAGCCGACTCCTCATTCCTCTGCGCACCATCTACAACGTTGCCTCCGTCATCTCGCACGAGCGCCTGACGGAGCTCACGCGCATCTTTCTCACACTGCGCTTTTTGGGCTGCGTGGACCGCTCAAACCGCCACGAGATCGCGTCGGTGCGGCTGACCTACATCCACGAAGCAAGCGGGATTGCCGAGGAAGACAGCAAAGCAGCATCGCTGGCGAGAGAACGAGGGGGTGGACAGCGGGACGAGAGGAATGCCGACGCCAGCGTTGAGGTGATCTGCTGCGACGCCGATGGGGACTACCGTGCAGAGAGGGAGGAGCGAAGCCCGTCCTCGTCGCCACCACCGCCGCGGCGTGCCAGCACCATGCCGCGGCCCGCGGCCACCGCGACACCGCCAGAGGACGGCGAGCTCTTCGATGACGACCTCACGGACAGCGAGGAAGACTCCCGCGATGCTCGTTTAGGCGCCGGGGTTGTCATTGAGGTGTCGGAGGGGGAAGAGGGGGAGGGGGAGGAGGGGAGGGGAGGAACTCTCTCCCGTGGAAAGGCCGGCTCGGTGCCAGTCCCCAAGTCTCCCTTGTTCTGCGCAGCATCAGCCGACACCGCTGCCACGCCCCTCTCCGAGTCCCACAGGCCCGCGCCTCTTCCCCTGGAGCAGTGGGTGTCACACCTGGACAACGACGCGGACGGCTTTGTGACTGCAGGGAGCAATCCACAAGAAGGGGGCACTCGTCCGCGCGAGCACAGCCGCACCAGCGCCATCCCGTCGCGTTTCTCCAACCATCATCGTCCACACAACGAGGGGAGGCGTGGGGAGGACGTGCTAGCGAGAGCAACTGCGCTGCTAGGGTTGTCGAGTCAGGCGCTCTGGGAGCGCGCAAGCACACTTTCTCGCTCCGCATCCCGCGCGCCGTCCCGCTGCGGCTCTGTCAACACCTCGCAGAATCCCACTAGCCATCCCACCGCCGACGTGTCACACGATCGGCAGCACCAGCCAAAGCAGCAGCAGCAGCAGCAGCGACTGAGCAGCTCCGTCGGCACCCAGACAGATGGATCTGAGCGGAGTGTGGACCGTGGCGCGCAAACGGACAGCGACCCCGCAGCGCAGCCCCCCTTCCCCACACGGTCTCTCGGAGGCGAGCACCGAGCACCACTGCCCAGCTGGCAGCCGGCCACCACCACCACGACCACTACCGCAGACGAGGGGTGGGCTAAAGGAGCGGCCCCACACCGCCTGCAGCCGTACCTGAGCGCTCCACAGGGCAACGTGCCACGTGCCGGCTTCGCTAGGCGAACCTTCGAGCGACACGTGGACCCCGTGCCGCTGCTGCCGCCAGACGGGCAGCAGCGGCTGTGGCGGACTCGTTTGGACAGCGTGTCAGCGTCCGGCGTCTCGAGCAGCGCCGCAACGGAGGAGTCGTCCTTCCGCTCCTCGTCGTCCCGCTTTGTCCCAGCGATGAAGCTGCGGCGTGGTCACCACCCTGTCGCGGAGGGTACCAGCGCAGGCAGCAGCGCCATGGGCAACCATATCTCGGGCAGGGAGTCGGGCTGGCGCCAGCGCCGCGATGACAGCAAAGAGGCGGCGGCGCAGCGCACAAGCCAGCCTTTAAGGGACATTACAGCACTCAGCAACGAGGCTGGCCGCCGTGGAGAGGCCAAGGGGGACACAAAAGGCCGAAGGACGGAGCAGGCCCCGTCTCCCACGGATCTGATCACGGCGGCCCCCGCAGAGGTGGCGCCATCGCCTGCGGCAGCGACGCACCACCGAGCTCTCTTTCCAGCTCAGCAGCTCCCTGCGCTACTGGAGGACACACCACTTGGGCGGGACGACGCGGTGCCCCCCTCGTGGACCTTCACGCCCGTGGCGGACCGTCTGCGGCGCAGGATGGACGCGCGACTGGCGCTCGAGCAGGACCAGAAGCGCCTCTTGGCGCTGAGGGACAAGTCCCCCCACACGCCGCCGGCGCTTCGCGGGGTGAAGGACACCTACTGGATTCTCACGGAGCCCAGGCCCACCACTGAACCGAAGGAGCGGGGGGCGACACCAGTCGGGGAGGACGCGGACAGCGGCACACCACCGCCCCCACAACTGCCCCCGCCACCACAAGTCCTTGCCAGGACCCCACAGCTCTCTGGCGGTGATGACGGTGTCGTGGCACGGGCGAAGAAGGGCAGCGTGGATGGGCCGCGCGGCGAGAAGCGGAGCAGAAAGGGCAAAGGGACCAGCGACTCCTCTTGGGCACCGCGGCCTGAGCGCTCACTCGGCACTGTCGCGGCACCGCCACCATTGCCACTCCAGGAGAGCCCGGCAAAGGGCGGCCGCCGTCCACTCACGACCGCCGCAGACACCTCTGGCGGGGCGGTGTGCGGGAGCTTCTACGTTCGCAAGCACCACGCCTCGCGCGCCAGCACCGGCCGCCGCCTCCTGGGTCTGCAGCGTGGCGTGGCGCTTGCGAGGACACCGACAGAGGAGCCACAGACAACTACCACGATCGTCTCGCTTAAGAAACTGGGCCGGGGAGGCGCCAGCAGCACCGGCGGCGGCGAACGCGCTCCTGTGCTGCCGTGGAGCGCCATCTCCGGCTCCAGCAAGACGGCGGAGAACGGCACGGGGGAGTGTCGCGTAGGGATCGACGCAGGGAGCGACTTGGAGGTGCTGTCCGGGTTGCTGGCATTCACCAGCGGCCATATACACCAACGCAAGGTGCGCCATCCAGAGTGCTGTCTCGTCCTGCTGTGCGACAAACAGTTGGTGGCCGCTGTGGAGATGGAGAGCGAGGAGGATGTGCGCATGGCCAAGTCGATCCTCTCCGCCTCCTCCATTGCGTAGCCGCATCATGGACTCTCTTCACGCCGCTCCCGAGAAGGCCCCCCCCTCCTTTCTTCCCCTCACTCCTTCTCTCCTTCTCCGATTGTGTGACACTACGACATCCATACACCACCCCAACATCCGTTCCCTACGACAGCTGATATATGTATGTGTGTGTGTGTGCTAGGTGCACAGCACTTGCCCTCCCATGCAGCTTCCCCTTTCGCCATACCTCCCTCTGCTTCCTATTGACAGATCCGTTACCCTCCCTTCACAACACCGTTGATTGCGCACCCCCTGGTTAGCTTGCTCGCTCTATTTTTTTTTCTCTCTCTCTCGTTCTTGTAACTCCATAATACTCACTCCCATCATAACGCCGTAACACGAGCCATGGCAGACCCCAACTACCCCACCGTGAAGCCCTTCACGTTCGTTCGCATTCCTGCGGAGGAGACCAACCCCGTGGTCGAGGAGAAGTTTACGGGTAGCGACGAGAGCCAGCTCCGCGACCAGCTGACACGGTACTTCCGTCAAGGGCTTCTGTCAGAGTCCCAGAGAAGAGACATGGCGGCCCACCTCCTCGCCAAATCAACAGAGCAGATGGAGAAGCAAGCCGCACGCGCGGGTAAAGCGGGAGAGAAGGTGGATCTGGACCCGGTGCAGCAGCAGCAGCTCATCGACGGCTACCTGGAGCAGACTTCGTACGAGATTGTGCCCGTGACGATGCCAATGCGGAACACTGGCTTCATCGGCACCTCACTGTACATTGACGACAGCGGCGCCTTCAAGGACCTCCCGCTGAATCCGCGCGCGAGCAAGCTGGCGCAGCGTGACATCCGCGGCGACGCGTTCCTCCTGTCGAACCACGACGACCCCGCACTGGACGAGTGGGGCCGCGTAGACTGCACTCTCGCGACCTACGAAGAGCTCCACCGAAACCCCCCAAAGTCCGGCTACGACACGAGCAACCAGGCGCAGATGACGCAGGCCGCCATGATGCGGGAGAGCGACACAAAGAAGATCTCACCCGAGGACGCCGCGAAGGCGGTGCAGGGCAAGGAGGACGGCAACAAGTTCTTTGCCGCAGGCGATACCAAAGCCGCCATCCAGGCCTACACGCTGGCCATTGACCTCTCCGAGGGTCGTCGCGACTTACTGCCTAACGAGAAGGAGCTCACGGCTGTGCACCTCGCCTCCCTGCTCAACCGCTCCCTCTGCTTCCTCCGCGAAGGACACGGCGCCGATGCCGCGAAGGACGCCCGGCGCGCGCTGCTGTTGGAGCCGCAGAACACCAAGGCACACTATCGCCTTGCCCAGGCCAACATCCAACTGAAGGAGTACGACGCGGCGCGGGCGTCCGTGGCCGATTTTGTTCGCTGCGGTGGCGCGCAGAACGACGCAAACACCATGCTGTCCGCCATCGCGGATGGCGAGAAGGAGTACAAGCAGCAGCAGAAGAGGACCTTCGCCAAGATGTTCTCGTGACTGCGCCACAACACCAACGATAGCTCCTCATCCATTTTCGCCCTCGCCCAGACCCTTGCGACCTACGCTCAAATCACTCGTCTATCCTCCACCCCACCGGCAACAGCAGGGCCACATACCCCAGCCCACAACCTTCATGCCTCTCCTTCCCGTACCACAGGCGGTGGTGGCCCTGTGTGTGCGCCAGGGTGGTGGTGCTTTCCGTGAAGCCTAGCGCCACCACGTGTGCAGAGACCAAATACAGAGACATGAAAGAACGAAACGCCATTGTGCACTGCGGTGCCGATCTGCTGTGGTTGTGCCTCGCCGTCTATGCCGTGGTTGATACGCAACACCACCATGCTCGCCTCCCCCCTCCGCCCTTCTATTAGGAATACTCATTTACTTCTTTCTTCGTTTGCACCCTTCCTGCTCTCATTACGCCTGCGCGAAGCACTTGCCAAGAGTTATACCATTCAACCATTCTTTTATATCCACACACTTGCATCCGCAGTGAACCGCCTGTTAGCATGCAGATCTTCGTGAAGACGCTGACCGGGAAGACGATCGCGCTGGAGGTGGAGGCGTCGGACACGATCGAGAACGTGAAGGCGAAGATCCAGGACAAGGAGGGCATCCCGCCGGACCAGCAGCGCCTGATCTTTGCGGGGAAGCAGCTGGAGGAGGGCCGCACGCTCGCGGACTACAACATCCAGAAGGAGTCGACGCTGCACCTTGTGCTGCGCCTGCGTGGCGGCATGCAGATCTTCGTGAAGACGCTGACCGGGAAGACGATCGCGCTGGAGGTGGAGGCGTCGGACACGATCGAGAACGTGAAGGCGAAGATCCAGGACAAGGAGGGCATCCCGCCGGACCAGCAGCGCCTGATCTTTGCGGGCAAGCAGCTGGAGGAGGGCCGCACGCTCGCGGACTACAACATCCAGAAGGAGTCGACGCTGCACCTTGTGCTGCGCCTGCGCGGCGGCAACTAGCGCACAGTGTGTGACAGTCCAGGCTGCGGCGTAGCAAGCGTCTTTTGGAGCTTGACGGTGTCCTCGTTGCAGCGTGCAGTTGCACCAGCGGGCCTCACTGCTACTGGCTGCGGTGCGATGACTGTCGTCCATGTGACTATCTACTGTCCCGCGTTCCGTCTCTCTTCTCTTCTTGCTTTCTTCTGTGTTTCCTCTCTTTTACGGTAGAAATGTGCGTGGTGGTGATTCAATGTGGGAGCGTCGAGGTTGGTTTGTGCGCACTGAGGTTCGTTGAAGTGGGACGAAAGAGCAGAATGCTACTTTCTTCATGTATGTGTGCTGACCCGTGTTTCTGTCCGTGATTGCTCCTCCCTCTTTGTGAACCGATGGTTGCGTGAGTCAACCTGGTGAGTCTCGCGATTTCTCCGCTTCGGAAAGTATGCTCTCTTCTTCCATTGTGTGGATGCCGGGGGTGTAGCACTAGGATGGACGAATGGTGCGAGTTGGGGATAGGGTAGAAGGTGGTAGGGCAAGTGGGAACACTGCCAAGATCCCTCTCGCTATCCTCTCCAATGCTTGTGTTGTCAGACGTATGCTGATAGCTCAAAATGATGTGATCCCGCACTGCTTCTCTCTATCGCGCATTTCTGCTGTCCAGACGATAGTCTTGTGTCACTTGCGAAGTCACAGTTGGACAGTTGTAGTAGTAGGCATTTAGAATCGGAAGGATCTCCCCTCATTGCTGGTTCTCCTGTACGGCGAGTGCGTAGGGATTGCAAAGGACTATTTCTTTCCACTTTCCTTTGCCTTTCCCTGTTTTTCTCCGCTGACGAGTAGCCACTGGGACGACAAGGAGACGGAAGCCCCGCGATGACGGTGGACGATAAGCACAGCGACGGCCATGGGGCCGTGAGCACTCACCAGGAGGCTCCGTTCACCAAGATACAGACACCGTCCATGGCCAGCCAAGAGTATCTCGAGAACATCCCTGCTTACGATAATGGCAAGATCCCGGGGAAGGCACGCAGCGCCGTGGAGCGTTTCTCGCGCGTGCTGCAGATGCAGTGGGGCCAGGACCCTGATATGCCATCCCTCGGCGGGAACCTGGAGCGCAAGTACAATGGGTTCTTTGACTGGCTACTGAGCCCAATGGCGCCGCTGCGGCCCCGCACGTATGTTGATTCTCACACCCGCCCCAATCCCTGCCCGGAGGAGTACTGGTGGGCGTCATGGCGCTGGCCGCGCACCAAGTACGTGAATGCCAAGGTGCCTCCGCCGGTGGATGGCAAGTACAGCGACTACTACCACTACCTAGCGTTCAAGAACTGGTTCGAGCGGGAGCGTGACGTCTATGTGGCCCACACGAACCTTGTCCACGAGATGGTGAACCGCTGCATCGCGAAGGAAGGGCAGTACAACGCTGCGAAGAACTGCCGCCACTTGTATAACAAGGGGTTCGCCATGACCAGGGCGGAGGAGTTCAACCAGGCACTGCTGTACATGGCCATGACGGGCAACGCGGCTATCCGCGAGACACCGTACCCCGACAACTTCGTAGAGGAGAAGCGCAAGATCTACGACGACTGGCTCTTCCGCACCCGCATGCGCAAGCCGGGCGACACCGCGTAGTAGCATGGGACACACACCACGTGACTGCTCTCTCTCTCCCCCCCCCCACCTCGACTGACGATGTCACAGCATTCGCTGTGAGCTTTTGAGGATGTTCCGTAGTAGGATGTTGCATCCAATAGCACTGGCCCACACCCTCCCTCCCCGATTAGTCCACTCCCATGTGTCGCATCGGGCGGACATGCTTTTCTAGGCACCAGCGTTCTTCTCTCTGTCTTCACCGTACCCGGTGGTCCTCCCCTCGCCGACCCTGGCGAGAGCCCTCTCTACCCTTCTCTGCTTTGCCAACCGGTCTCTCTCTCTCTTGTATATGGCTACGTAGTTGCTGGCAGTGACGCGCTCTCGCGCCTTACGTCTGCCTCCACGAGCTTTACCTGTCTACCCGTCATCGTGGAAGCAGCCCAAACTATCCGTGGAGAGCGACGTCGACATCCACTTGCTGTGGCACTTCCCAGCAGGCATCCTCCAAGTAGGAGAGGAGAGGAGAGAGAGAGCTGGAGGAACGCGCTATCGGCGGGCACAGGCCCGACGGACACTCCACTTTGCATTTCCTCTCGTGCATGTGGGAGGCGAAGCACAGACGGGTGTCAGCTCCCCCCCCCCCCCTGTGTTGCCTTTGCCGCACCCTTCCCCCCTCTATTCACCCGTATCCCCCCCCCCTTTTCCTCCTTCCTCTTCTCTAAGCGTCAGAGAAGCATCCAAACAAACAATATCTAGTACGCCTTTGCGGCTCGTCTTTCTGTTCACCCAACCCCACGGAGGCATCTGCGGCAGGAGGGAAAGAAGTGGAGGCAGAGAGAGAGAGAGAGAGAGCCACCCCCTTAGCGGATGAACTTCTCCTCGCCGTCCACGGCTCGCCCCGCCCCGAGCGACGCCCCCCGGGATGTCAACGTGGTCCGCATGGAGCAGTTTGCGCGCATCCAGAAGCTAAGCCGCGCTGTTGACGCTCTCATGGCCCGGCAGTACGCGACCGGGGAGAAGGAGGGCATGCTTGGGGAGCTCGAGGCCGCCACTGGCGAGCTGGAGCGACTCGTCGACGCCATGGAAGCGTCAGCAGCCGAGGCGCGCGAGAGCTGCGCCGTGCTGCAGGCCGACAAACAGGCGAGCGGCAGCGGTGCCCTTGCCGGCACCAACACCGAGGTGCTTCAGCTCCACGATGGGTATGGGGACGCGATGATGGCGCAGCTGCTGCGGCACTGGGATCGGCTGGTGGAGTTACAGAGGGCGATTGACGCGGCTTAGACTTACCCGAAAGAGAAGGAGAGAGAGCTGACATGACGAAGTACGGCGTCGCACACAGCGAGAGGGGAGAGTGTCTGCGATGCAACACCTCTGTCTGTTGGTCCATCCTGTCCATGAGGGAAAGAGGGACCGTGAGCTGGCACAGCGGGGGGGGGGGGGGCACCATCCTTTTGCAACTGAGCAGCTTTCCCATCTTCCTTCCTCCTCACCTCTCTCCCTCTCTCTCGCCACTGCTCTAGGTTAGGAAACTTACCGAGTAAGCGCACACAGTCGCGCTCCCACTCCACCTTTCCTCTTTCCTCCTCGTTGGAGAATCAGTGTGGGCCTCACCCCCCCCCACACACCATCCTTTATTGCTGCCCTGCAGGGCAAAAGGGAATGGGCGATCCCTTTCTTCCAGGGGCAGGAGGCGAGGGCTCCCTGCAGCGCGAGGTGCAGCGCCTCATGCAGGAGAACAAGGAGCTGCGCGAGCGGAGTGCCAGGCTACTGTTGCAGGCAGAGACCGCCTCGGCTTCGTCTCGGGGCGGTGGCGGCGGCGGCCTTGTGCGCGAGGCACGAAGGCGCGGGCGGCCGCCAGCGCACGACGCGGACACCGATGGGGATCGCGCCTCGTCGAGTGCGACGAAGCCAGGTGGCGGCGTTGGTCTGACCGACGACAACAATAGCAGCACCGGCGGCGATGCGGCGCTGATGAAGGGCCTGCGAGAGCAGCTGGCACGCGAGGTGCGAGCGCGCCAGGAAGCGGAGAGCCAACTGAGGGACGGTGGCGGCTCGGAGGGGAAGGTCCACGCCCTCAAGCGGCAGTTCGAGGCCTTTGTCAATGCCACCTGCGAGCGGGAGCAGGTGTACAAGCTCGTCTACGCCGGCGTCAGTGCAGAGTTGGCGGAGCGACGGCAACTAACAGAGCGGCTGCAGATGCAGATTCAGGAGATGCGCAAGCAACACCAAGCGGCACTGGAGAGGGCGTCGGCGATGGCGCCTGCAACGAGCGCGAGCGTCTCCCCACCACCACCACCATCGAGAGATGTTGGCGCGTTGGAGAAGCGTCTGGCGGAGCTGGAGAAGCACATTGCGCAGCAGCAGCAGCAACAACAACAACAGGCCTCTGACGGGCAGCCGCCGGCCAAGAAGGTACGCGGGTCGCGGAAGCGAGCGATTAGGGAGCACGAGGGGAGTGAGCCGACGCAGATGCAGAGGGGGGCGGATGGCGATGTGGAGAGGGACTCGCTCGCCGAGGAACCTGTCGGTGCCCCCAACGACGGCGGCGGCAACAACACTGGCTCGCTCGCCACAGCCACAGCCCCAGCCCCAACGGCCGAGTCTCTCGTCATTGCCCAAGGTGCTGGTGAATTGCGGAACGCGGCGGCCGCCGCTGTGGCTGCTGAGCGGGCACTTCGCAAGGAGAGGCAACGGCAGCAGCGCAAGACAGCCAGAGCGGCCACCGCGGCGGTACGTGCCGCGCCTGTGTCTGGTGTGAAGCGGGGCCGCGGCCGGCCCGAGGGGGACGAGGACGTGGCCCCATCCTCTCTGTTTGCCAACTTTTCGTCCATGACTGCCCACAAGACGAAGCGGGATACCGGCACCAGTGGCGAGGCGACGACGGGCGGCAGCTCTGTTCCTTCCGCCGCTCCTTTGGAAGCGGTGCGATTCGGCGCCGATCCTGTGGGCGAGTATGTCTCTCTGATGCGGCGGACAGCGCAGCGGCCCCACCGCGTCCTGCTTGGCAGGAAGCTGCTGGGCCACCTCCACGACAGCCCAGCCGCGCTGGCGGAGCTCGTTGTTGCTCGCCACCGGGACGAGGAGAGCAAGGACGGGGCGAAGCTGGAGGAGCTGTGGAAGGAGGTGGAATGGGTGCTGGAGGTGTCGGACGCGGTGTTTCCTTGCCTGTGCGAGGCCCTCACCACGCACCTCACGGCCACGCTCGGCCCCGACACCGCCGCCTCCCACTTGCCCACGTGGGCGGGCGAGGAGCGGGTGACGGAGGGACTCAGAACGGTGGCAACAGTGCTGCGGTTGGCGCACGTGCACTGGGCACGCAGGGGCCACCGTGCCGACAACGCTGCACTGCAGGACACTTTCCTGGAGGTGGTGGTCAGCACGCTAAGGCGGTGGCGCTACGGCCGCACCGGCAGCCCCATGGGGGACGACGAACCTTCTGCCCCCACAACAGCTCATCCAGCCGAAGCGGAGGGAGGCGCTGGTCCCGATGGCGCTGTTGCGCGGCGTGCTCTCAGCGAGTTCTGCGCGGTGGCGTCTGCCCTGTGGGGCGGCGGCGCTGCCTGGGCGGGTTTGGTCCGCTTCCACAACACTGGAGAGGTGGACGACCAGCTGCGGCTCTTGCCCGCTGCCGGGACAGGCGAGGGGACAGCCCCGTCGCTCGCCGTGTACACGGCGCAGGCGTTGTTGCCGCTCTGCCTCGTCAGGGACGCCGCTGGCAAGAGCGAGTGGCTGGCATTGTGTGATGCGATTGGATGGAGCGGGAGCCAGATCCCGGTGCAGCCGCTGGCGGACGCTGCGGTGCTCAGGGCGGCCACCTCCGCGGATGGCATTCGGTGCCTGCGGCTGCTGACTCTGTACAGGGGCTTCGGCCACCTACAATCCCTGATGGAGGGACTGCGCTCGCTCTCCCGTGCCGCCCCGTCCTCGCCCCTCCTCCCCGGCACCGGCAGCAGCAGCAGCAGCAGCGTCTCGAGTGACGCTGTCTTTGCCAAAGTGGTTAGCTTCGCTGTGATGGACCTGGGGCTGCAGGACACACGCGACGAGCAGTGGCAGCGCACGATTGCCTTCCTGCACGACTACCTCGTGTCCTCTGGCGAGGCGGAGTTCAACTCCGCCGAGGAGTTTGTGTGGGCGGCGACGGATGCCCACGTGCTCGCGGTCAGGGCCATCCTCGAACTCTACCGCGTTGTTGTCCATCTCCCCGCCGCGGTGGCTGGCGGCGGCTTCACTTCCTCCGATGCCGATCCTACCACGTTGTTCTCCACGTCGTCTGTGGGGGGAGGCGACGGGGGTGCGGATGTGCGGTCCACCGTGGACCGGTACGTGGCGTCAGCGATGGCCTGGGTGGCGGCGCAACGAGCGGCCCTCGCCGTGGTGGAGCGCCGTGGCCGCGCGCCGCCCGAGCACCCATTGACAAGGACGGCGCTGGGGCAGATGCTGCTGTCCGCGTTGCCGCCACTGACGCACCACAAGTAGGCAAACAGAAGGAAACTTTGCTTCATGCGAAGGAGACGGAGGGAAGTGTGTGTGTGTGTGTGTCGTGCCACTGTCTGACCTTGCTTCTCCCTCCTTTCCCGCTCTCACACATGCGTGTGCGTACTCGTGACACCCTTCAAGAAGAATGAACTCCAAAGTGCGAAATGAGGAATGAGGAGAGAAGGACCGAAAGGTAGAGGACATTCCACGTCCTTTGCAGAGGGTATCATATCGGGCTCTCCAAGGTAAATGTCCTGAGACTACTCCTCTTCTCTCCTCTCCTCTGCTCCTCCTCTGGAAGCACGCAATCTGTGGATCTCCCTCAGACACACACACTATGGTGCTTCTCGTAGTGAAGGGGACTAGGTACCCTGACGTGTTCACGGTGCAGCGCACGGTGACGGACAGCGTCGCCGGCGAGCCTTCCACGGCAGCCGACGACGGCGGCGAAGCCAAGGACCGGAGCACGGACGAGCTGCGGGCTGGTGGAAGCGGTCAGGGCGGCCGCGGCGTGGCGTGGGAAGTGTGCCACATACAGAATAGCCGTCACCATCTGCGGCTCATCCTCCTCTCTGCGCAGGAGCTGGCGGACCAGCTGTCAGCCACCACCGCGCTCACCGAGGCTCAGCATGGCGCTCTGGACGAGTACAAGCAGCTTATTGCCGCGCAGACGGCCCTGCTTAAAGATGCGGCGACACCTGTGGAGGACGTGTATCAGTTCGACCGCGCTGCCGATGCCCTCAGGGAACTGACCACGCAGCTGTACCCTGCCCACTGCACCAAACCTGACTTTCAAAGGAACAAGAGTGGCGAGGCGGGTGGCGCGGCGACGGAGAGGGAGGCGGTGATCCAGGATCTGTACGCCAAGCACGATAACCCTGACCTGGACGAGGACGAGCGTCTCGTCGTCTACCATTGCCGAGCCATCCTCGATCCCCAGTGGAAGGCCAACGAAGAAGAAGACACAGACACGGCAGGTCTCTGGTTCTGCGGGAAGCTCATGGCCGGCGGCGTTCTCGGCGACCACTGCGGGCGTAATGAGCGGAGCAAGGTCACCGTCAAGGTTGGCCCCCGCGCCGGGCCCGCGCCAAGCGGGGAGCCGCGGATGAGCTACGAGGACCAGCGAGCCTTGCACACCCACATGCGGCAGCGGCGCGAGGCGTACAGGCACCTCGAGGAGTCCGAGCTGCGGGACGCGGTGGTGCGTCAGAGCCGCGGCCGAGTGGCGATGCCAACTGCAGCGACCGCTGGCGGAGGTGGTGGTGTGAGCGAGGTGGCTCTCAGGATGGCCCAGCTGCGGCCCCTCTGCCCGCGGAGGGAGGAGCGCATCTTGTCGGAGTAAACAGGGAAGGACCCTCCGCCTCCATGTACATACAGACACACACATTCCTCTCTCCCTTTCTCTCTTCCCCTCGTTTCTTGTTGTTGCGCTGGTGTCGTCCTACGCTATGAAAGGATGGAGGGCGGGGGGATAGAAAAGAGCAAGACATTAGAGTGCAGGCGGAGAGTGTGTGGGCCGACCGTGTGATGTCAGGGGGAAGAGAAGGAGAAAGGGAGCGGAGTCGTGCGCGCGTGTTGCGGGTTCGACTTGGCCACACCTGCGTACTCCAACTATTCTCTTTCTTTGCTTCATCCCTTTCTCTCCCTTTCCCCCAACACAATAACCTGTTCGAAACACTGGCCCTTTTCAATCCTTCTGCTTTCCAAAGTGACTACCCGACCACTACTACTACTACTACAGCACACGTGCCAACACATCATGTCGCTGAAGGAGGTGCTGCGGGCGGTTCGCGAGGACGCCGTTGCTCTTCTCGCTGACTGCGGATTGGAGGAGGACGACGTTGCCAAGAGCGAGCGCGCGATGCTCCTGTTCGCTGCCACGGCCGCTCTCAAGCGGCTGGAGGCCGGCTTTGGTGAAGGGGAGGATGTCAGTGCGGCTGCCAAGGCTGCCCGCAAGCAGCTCAAGCCACACCTGGCAGAGCACATCAGCATCTGTGCAGAGAGGAGGGCGAGTGCCGGGAAGCGTAGGCGAGAGGGCAGCAGCAGCAGCAGCAGCGAGGACCAGGCAAGAGCGCCACCTCGGAGCGGGGAAGAACGCTCGGCACCGCCGCTGGCCTCGTCATCATCGCTCTCCCTGGGCCAGTACGCGTCCGCCGGCGCCTTCAAGGGGGACGCGTCGAAGCAGGCCAAGTTTGCGCGGCTCATGGGCGGCGGCCGCGGCGACGCCAAGGGCGGCGAGCGCAACACCCACGCCGCGGACGACACAACCATCTCCCGCATCAACCGCGACCTCGAGAACCAGTACGAGTCCGCGCTGACCCGCAAGGGCAAGAAAGGGCTCGGTGCATGAGCGAGGTGCGTGGACGAGCTGCCAGGGAAACAGGCGGCAGCGATGGTGTTGGTGTGTGCCACTTGCAACTAATAAGAGAGAGAGAGAAACAGCGCGAAACGAAACGAAACGAAGTAAGACTGAACAGCAAACGAGGACAAGGAGAGATAGCCTGCGAGCGTGGCGAGCGCGACCACTGTCTCGGAGGCACCTCAGGCAATGATGAACCCCATCGGCAAGGCAAAGTGAGAGGAATGAAGGTGAGGGGAATCCCAGCACACTCTCTCCCCCGACCCACTGCTTCCATCTTTGCTCTCCTCACCATACCTGTTACTCCTACCGGGCCAGTGCTCAAGTAGCTTCTTGATTCTTGCTTGGAAGACTCTCTCCCCCCTGTTGTTGTGAAGGATCAGAACGCGCGTTCCTCAAACTGCGTACTGCCTCATCCAGCAACTCCCCCCTCCCCCCCCCCTCTAGCGAAACCAACCATAACAGCAGCGACAGCAGCAAAAGAAAGGAAGTGACAGGGCTAGTGCATACACACACACGCACATCACCCCTCTTCCCCTTTGCATCCTGTAGAGCTGCGCGTCAACGCTCCCTGGCACGCACAAGGCATCAAAGAAACTATGATGCGCCGGTTCGCTCCTCGTGTGCCGGTGGCTGGCTACCTCTCCGCCGCCGTGGCGGGCAGCCGTGTGCCTATCAGCCGCCGTCACGCTGCCGACGACGCGGCGCCTGAGCGCCGCTTGTTGTACGACAACGACAGCTTCCTCAGCGGCAGCGCCGCCTTCTACCTGGACGGCCTGTACCAGGACTGGAAGAGGGACCCCAACTCCGTGGACCCGTCCTGGGCAGAGGTGTTCGCCTCGCCGGAGCTGGGCAACTACGAGAAGCCTGTGCTCGACCACGCCATCCACGTACTGCCCGTCGAGAGCGCTGACCCGATGATCGTGAAGCAGTCGCTGGAGGATTGCGGCCGTCTGACCTGGATGATCCAGGCCTTCGAGGACCGTGGCCACCTCCTTGCGCAGACGGATCCCCTCAACTTTGATGACATGGACCCGACGCAGCGCACGCCCTCGCGCAAGTACAAGGAGATGGTGCGCCTGGACCTGGCCTACTTTGGCTTCTCCCCCGAGGACGCTGATCGCGTTGTGCGCGTCGGCTTCCAGGACGGCATGGGCGGCGTGCTCGACAGCAACAGCCCACCCATGACCATTAGCGCCTTGCACGACTTGCTGAAGCGCCGCTACTGTGGTCGCGTCGGCTTTGAGCTCTCGCATGTCACGCACGCGGAGGGCAAGGCCTACCTGCGTAGCCAGATCGAGCTCGATAACAGCGTGCTGCACCGCCAGCTGAGCAAGGAGGAGAAGCTTTTTGTCTGGGACCAGGTCGCCGCCGCCGTCTTCTTCGAGGACTTCTTCAAGCGCAAGTACAGTACCCAGAAGCGCTTCGGCTGCGATGGTGCCGAGACGCTCATTGTGGGCCTCCGCGCGCTCCTCGAGGCCAGCAGCCGCCTCGGCGTCGAGAAGATGAACCTGGGCATGGCCCACCGCGGCCGCCTCAACGTGCTGTGCAACATCATTGGGAAGCCCTTCGAGGTCCTGCTCAAGGAGTTCATCGGCGTCACCGGCCCGGAGCTGGCTCCCTTTCAGATCCAGTCCGACGTCAAGTACCACCTCGGCTCCCACGCCAAGCTACCCCTCCGCAACGGCAAGACCATGGAGACGGAGATGCTGTGCAACCCCTCCCACCTCGAGGCGGTGAACGCGTGTGTGCAGGGCTACACCCGCGCGGACCAGGTCTCCCGCGGCGAAGCTGGCAAGAGCAAGGTGCTCCCTATCGAGATTCACGGCGATGCCGCCTTCTCCGGGCAAGGATCCTCGTTCGAGGCGATGCTGATCAGCGAGGTGGGCGAGCAGGACACGGGCGGCACCATCCACGTGGTGTGCAACAACCAGATCGGCTTCACCACCGACCCCAAGTCGAGCCGCAGCAGCGCCTACTGCACCGACCTTGGCTGCGTGTACGGCTGCCCTATCCTGCACGTCAACGGCGACTCCCCTGAGGATGTGTGCCGCGTCTTCGAGTTCGCTGCCGAGTACCGCGCGCGCTTCCAAAAGTCCGTGGTTATTGACCTCGTCTGCTATCGCCGCTTCGGCCACAACGAGACAGACGACCCGAGCCTGACGCAGCCGCTTATGTACG
This sequence comes from Herpetomonas tarakana, assembly GCA_030849825.1. Taxonomy (NCBI): domain Eukaryota; phylum Euglenozoa; class Kinetoplastea; order Trypanosomatida; family Trypanosomatidae; genus Herpetomonas; species Herpetomonas tarakana. The sequence continues at coordinate 43,528 of JASAOB010002786.1, forward strand.
ATCGCATCCGGGACACCCCTGACGTGTTCAAGCGCTACTCTGACCAGCTCGTCGCCGAGGGCATCATCACGGCGCCGGACCAGACGGCCAAGGCCATCGCCGAGAAGGAGCGTTACGGCAGCTTCCAGGACGCTGCCGCCGGGGTGAACTACGCGCAGTACCTCAAGGATAGCATCCCCAAACTCTGGCGCGACATGAAGTACTCGGACGAGCTGGGCAAGGTCACACTAGGCCCCACCAACGTCAGCCAGGAGAAGGTGGACAAGATCGTCAAGGCACTCAAGACGTACCCCGACGGCTTCCAACCACACCCGAAGCTCACCTCCGTGCTGGACCGCCGCAACGAGTCGATCGAGTCGGGCGAGGGCCTGGACTGGGGCACCGCGGAGGCACTGGCGTTCGGCTCCCTGCTGCTGGAGGGGCACGACGTGCGCGTCATGGGCGAGGACGTGGAGCGCGGCACGTTCTCGCAGCGCCACGCGGTGGTGCACGACCAGGCTAAGCCCGGCACCTACACCCCGCTGGCCCACCTCGGCGAGGGCTCGGGCCGGATACTGGTGAACAACAGCCCACTGAGCGAGTACGGCATGCTGGCCTACGCCACCGGCTACTCCATCTTTGACCCTAACACGCTAGTCATCTGGGAGGCCCAGTACGGCGACTTCGCCAACGGCGCCACCATTGTGTTCGATCAGTTCCTCTCCTCGGGCGAGTCCAAGTGGAATCAGCAGCAGGCCTGCGTCGTGACGCTGCCACACGGCTACGACGGCAAGGGCCCCGAGCACAGCAGCGGCCGCATCGAGCGCTTCCTGCAGATGTCGAACGAGGACACCGCGATGCCGGCGCTATCAAAGGAGGAGCGGGCACACCGTGTGAACTGGGAGGTGTGCTACCCCAGCACCCCGGCCCAGTACTTCCACCTCCTGCGCCGGCACATGAAGCGCGACTTCCGCAAGGCTCTCATCATCTTCTTCTCCAAGCAGTACCTGCGCGCGCCGAACGTGTCCTCGCTCTCCGAGCTGCTCGACGGCGAGTTCATGCCCGTGATCGAGGACCCGTCGGTCCCCCCCAGCCAGGCCCGCCGCCTGGTCATGTGCAGCGGACAGATCTACCACATCCTCAACAAGTACCGTGAGGGCTGCGGCGCCAAGGACGTCGCCCTCGTCCGCCTCGAGGAGCTGTCGCCGTTCCCGGTGGCGGAGGTGCAGAAGTTGCTGGCCGACTACGCCGATGCCGAGCTGGTCTGGGCCCAGGAGGAGCCCAGGAACATGGGCGCCTGGGAGCACGTCGAGCCCCGCATTGACGAGTACACCCAGGGCAAGCGCAAGCTCTTCTACGCCGGACGCGCCATCAACTCGGCCCCATCGACGGGCTACAAGAGCAAGCACGATTCGGAGCAGGAACACATCTGCAAGCTCGTCTTTGGCAAGTGAGAACGTGAGCGCGGAGGACCACAAAGGAAGAGAGCTGTTCACGTTCATTTCTCCCTTCTCCACCACACACACACACACACACACACACACACACACCCATACACACGAACTCCGCAGCAAGCAGCACATTGTCGAGGCCCTCCTCTTCCTCACTTCTCCTTCTATTCACTCTCTGTTCTTCTAGTATATATTTCTCCTTCTCTCGTGTCAGCCACAAGCCGCCCGACCTCTGTCCCCCCCTCTCTCCCCCCCCTCTCCTGTCGGCACCCACCCACACGCTCTCTTCTCCTGTCTGTTTTCGTTTGCCTTGGGTGGTCGCTGCACTCTCCATGCGTATCTTGCGCTATTTATCGCGATGATGACGAATGCTACTTTCCTTCCTTCCCATTATTTGCCCAATGAAGAGGAGGATTATCTGTCTCCTTGGCGATATGCACGCGTACACGCACACACTGCAGATGCTTCGAAAGATTTCTAAGTTCCTATCGACTCTGCGGTGTTTCTTGTTCTCCACGTTTCTACCCTTCTCCTTGCTCTCTTACGTATTTCGTCACCTCCTCCTTCCCGCCAGCAGTAAACAAACATAACAGCACATAGTAGGTGACAAAGAGGGCGAGCAGACAATGTCTTCGGTGCCAAGGCATATGAGAAGCGGCTTGCACACGAGGGGGGCGGCTCTCACCTCCTTCCCTCTACCCCCCCCCCCCCCCCGCGCTTTGTGTTTAGTTGCCTTGGTGCTGGTGAGCTCTCTCTATTCCTCTGCGGGGAGGGGGGACGAGGCAGCAGAAGCGGAGCCACCCCGAACGTGAGGGAGCATGTGCCGTCACTAATCTCCCTCTCCTCCATCTCTCCATCTCTCCACACTTCCAGTTTCCTTCCAAAGCGAGACAGGACAAAAAAAGAGAAAGCGGCGCATCTCCCTTCATTTGCGTGCAGAATACATAGGAGCGAAGCAATCCATATTATCACTCGCGCGCGCCAACAACTATCAACACAAGTGCGAGTGCCAAAGGTACACCAGACAACAACAGTAACAACAGCACTCGCGTTTCCTATCGCCACCAACGCCAGATGCTCCGCCGCTGCCTCGTGCCGTTAGCCACTGCCGCGTCCGGCTCCAAGCAAGTGTCGCACGTCTACGAGATGTGTGTCGACGACATCATCCCGCAGCACTACGACGCGTACCACCGACTCTCGATGGAGCTGATGCCCAAGTTCCCTGGCACGGCTCGGTGCATGGGGTACTGGACCGTGCAGCTCGGCGCCTTCAACCAGTTCGTCTCCATCTGGCAGTACGACGACCTCAAGCACCGCTACGATGTTCTCAAGAAGCTCGACGCAGACAGGGAGTGGCAACGCAGCTACACAAAGGAGAAGGTCAAGCTCACTGGCCGGCAGGACAATGTCTTGATGCGCATGGTCTACCGTGAGGGCAACGCGAGCACCATGAGCTACAAGTACGTCATGCAGCTGTCCCCCGAGAAGGAGGTCGACCTGTCAGGGCCCAGTGCCATCCTCGCCGCCACTTTCCAGATCATCGTCGGTGATCACGAGGGCCGCTACGTCCACTTGATCAAGGCCAAGAACCTAGACGATGTGATCCCTGTGCGGCCGGTGGAGGGCGGCAGCTCCAAGATCATGGGACCGGCACGTTGGTCCCCTGCCATTGGCTGCACCTGGCGCTGAGCTTGAGTTGGAGAGGTGAGGGGGGAGAGGGGGAGATGAGCTGCCTGCCTCTCCTGCAACTGTCCACTCCTCCACTTCTTCATGCCCTCTTGCTCCTCTATTCCGTGTTGTCCCCCCTCCCCTCCCCCCCCCCCACACACTCCACACACTACACAAGGCAGAAGACATACATATATATATTTGGATTCGCTCCACGTTGCCGCGCTCGGCACGTTCCTGTTCACGGCAGCAGTCGCGTTTTGATTTCCCTAGGCGGCATCTCCTGCGTACTCTTCCCTTCCTCCCCCCTACTCCTCACACCGCTCACTTCCGCTCTGGCCTTGGCAGCGCGACGGGGGGGGCCAGCAGAGGGGACCGCGCAGACCCCGACTCCGGACAGTCGACCACTCCCATGACCACCACCGTCGAGTGCCAGCACGACGTCTGCTGCACGAGTTATGCTATGCCTCCCCCCCTCCCCCCTTCCCCCCCTTATCTTTCAGCCTATCCTCCTCCGCACAAAGACACTGCAAGTCCATCGACACACACACAACACACACACACACACGCACATACCAACACGTAGGAGGGAGAGGGGGGTCTCAGGATGCGTGGGAGCCGGCCGCGCCTCGCCCTCTCTTCCCATTTCGCCAGCATATTCCTCATCAATCTGGACCGCCGGCCGGACCGCTGGAGCTTCTTCCAGGAGCAGTTCAGCGCCGCGGCGGGGAGGGACAGCCTGCGGCTGGTCGAGCGTGTGCCCGCCGTGGACGGAGCCGCTGTCGACACCGACGCGTTGCTCCGTGCCGGACTACTCTCCCCGCTTGGCCACAGACGGCTGCAGCAACCACCGGAGAGGCGTATATGGGGCATGGACCTCACCCCCGGGGCCGTGGGCTGCGCGCTGAGCCACGTGAAGCTCTGGGCACGTATCGCGGCCGCCGGTGCCGGAGCTGCCACGGTCTCGGCCACACCGCCCGGAGCTGCGGCGGTGGGGGAGAGTGAGGAGCGGTTTCTCGTGCTGGAGGACGACTGCGTGTTTCCGCCAGGCCGTTGCTTCGAGGCCCTCTACGGAGCGCGGCTGCGGCACGTACCGACGGATGGGTGGGGCTTGCTCTACCTCAGTGGCCTCGACACGGCACGGCAGTGCCCGCGGCTGATGGTCGCCGACGGTGTCGCGCGTGTGCCCCAGTTCCATCGGACAACCAACGCGTACGTTGTCACGCCAACAGGCGCGCGCCAGTTGCTGCGAGCGTGCCTGCCTCTGACCTACCAGGTGGACACCATGATGACCATGAATGTTGGCGTTGGCGGTGCTGGCGCGCTGCCAGACGCTGTCCCGTTTGTGCAGTCGCCAGTGTGCTACACGCTGATGCCGCCCCTGATCACGCAGTCCGCCTTGGTCCCCGGTGACATCCAGGACAACGAGACCACCAAGTCACCGGAGGATAGGAGAGGGGAGGAGAGGGAACGGCGCAGGGCGGCTGGATGGGACGCGGAGGAGGAGGAAGGAAGGTGGTGAGTCTTGTTACCGCACATGTGCGCGTGTGTACATTACTATGAAAGGAGACAGAGGAGAGGGAGCGGCAAGAAGCTAGAAGGGAAAGCAGTGCTGTGTCACTGGTGCCGAGTTCGCTGTCACCCCGCATGCACCGTCCGTGCCTCTACCTCCTGCACACCACCCCCTTCTTCTCGCAGCCTTGTCTTTGCTTCCATCTTTCGCCTCAGGCTGCTACTTCCCCTCCCTCTCTTCCAAAGGCGACACACAACGATTCTACCCATAACCACCTCCGTTAACACATTTCCCTCGCATTCCTCTCTCCCCTATTCCTTTTGTTTGTTTCCTTCTTCTTCATCGCCTGGCGATACCGAAGGGATCTCTCTGTGTCTCCCCCCCTCGCTGTTGCTCACCCAACCCAACAACATGAAGAAGCTGTTCCACCGCGAGACGCCCGAGGAGCAGGTGAGGAAGTGGACCCGCAATCTGCGCTCCGAGCAGCGCAAGATCGACATGCAGATAAACAAGATTCGTCGCGAGGAGGTGAAGGTGAAGACTGCCATGAAGCAGGCCGCCAAGCAGGACGACCCTGTTGCGACGCGTATGCTGGCCAAGGAGCTGATTCGCTCTCGCAAGGCGATCAACCGCATGTACACTGCCAAGGCGCAGATGAACTCGGTGGCGATGCAGCTGCAAAACCAGGTGAGCCAGATGAAGCTGGCGGGCCAGATGGCGAAGAGCGGCGAGATTATGCACGACATGAACGCGCTGACCAACGTGAAGGAGATACAGCAGTCCATGATGGCCATGAGTAAGGAGATGCAGAAGGCTGGCCTGATCGAGGAGATGATGAACGACACCCTCGATGACGCCCTGGACGAGGGCATCAGCGACACGGAGCTAGACGATGAGGTGAACAAGGTAGTGATCGAGGTTACTCAAGGGAAGATGGAGGGCGCCAGAGTGGGCACGTCTAAGCTGCCACAAAAACAGCAGGAGCAGGTCACCGAGGAGGAGGGGCCCGAGGACGACGACGAGCTCATGCAGAAGTTTAATGCTCTCCGCACCTCCTAGGCCTGAGCGATGGCCTCGCAGAATCACGTGTCCGCAGACACCCTCTCCATCGCTACTCTTTTCATTGTTCTTCCCCCCATTTGCCTCTTTTCTTTTGCTCTGTCGATTCAACGATCCCCTTTCTCTTCCCCGGGAGGCGTGTCACTGTAGCTGAGGCAGCGGCTCTCCCCTACCCAACCCACCCACCCACACACACGTACACTTGCTGGGATTGTTACGGGTGCTCTTGTAGAGTGCACCTATGCTGAGAGGCAGAGAGAAAGGAGGAGGGGAGGGTGAACAGGCGAACACATATAGGTAGATTCTCAAGGGATGCGAACCACACACACACACACACACACACGCTTTACTCGCGCTGATCCCAACTCTTGACGTTCGTCGCTTGCTCCTTCGGGCGGCTCTTGGCGCGTTGCGCTTCTCCGCTTTGCTGCCCCTCCCCCTCCCCCTCCCCTCTCTCTCTTCCCCTCTCAGTTGATGGATTGGTGGAGTACTTGATGCTCTCGGGTTGTTGGTGTGTATATCGCGATTGCTCGTATGGCTAACACAAGCGCGTGAAGAACGTCCTGCGTTGTTTCTCTCTTTCCTGCTTGCATGCTTCCTGCATCCATCCTGTCCAGCATTTTCCCCCTCCCCCTCCCCCAAAGTAAAGAACTTCGCCACCACCTCCCTGCCATGGCTGCTTACTCTCCACTCCCTTTACCGCTATCCACGTTGTCACGCTCCCATCCCCCCCCCCTCCCCCCCTTCCTCCTCTTCCCCCGCTGCCTCACTCTCGACGGGAGGTGACCCTACGGGATACCAACTCACCAAACACACAGAAAGCAATCAGGAAAGGACCCAGACATATGAGAGGGAGAGGGAGAGAGTGAAGAGGAGCAGGGCATGCGAGGCCCGCATCCTCTCCACCGCTGTACCGATGGATTGTGCCATCACTTGTATATCGGCCCCTGCCGCTCGTCTGCTCGCCCTTTCCTGCTTTACTAGCGAAAGGAAGCTGCGTTTCCTCTACCACCGTCACGCCACTACAGCTGCGTGTGCCTAGGGGTGGCTCTCAAGGCTCTGGTGTTGTGAGTCGCCTCGCACGCACAGGACGGGTAGAGCACCGGCCCACCACCATCTCACGAGTTGGCAGCCATAATCCCCCCCCCCTCCCTCTTCATTAGAAATATCACTCACTATACTCCCTTTCCTTTCTGTTGTCTTGGCTCCTTCGCACCTGTTTTGGTGAAAGTTAGAGCACATCTTCCTTCTCTTCCTCTTCTTGTCCCTCAACACCACCACAACCACATGTGGGAGGCAGACTACCAGCGCGACTTCGCCGCCCAGAAGAGCTCCGGGCCTATCATCTTTACGGAGGAGCACCGGAAGAAGAATCTAGAGCTCAAGGCGCTGGTGAAGGACTTGCTGCCCATTGATGATGCCCTCAAGACGAGCGACTGCGATTTGCTGTACCGCTTTCTGATTGGCCGCCACTGGGACGTGAAGTCGGCGGAGCAGATGGTGCGGCAGTACATCGCCCTCCGGCAGGAGCACCGACTCAACAACATCATGGCGGAGGAGGTGGCGGAGGAGGTGAGGGTGGTGATCTCCCCAATCTTTGGTGTGGACAAGGAGGGACTGCCCATCCTCTGGATGGCGCCGGACCCCGCGAAGCTGATCCCTGTGCTCAAGTCCCACCCGAAGGAGGAGCTGCTCCGCGCGCAGATGTACGTCATGGAGGAGGCTCGCTTCATCTCGCGAGCGCGCGGCGTGGATCGGTGCACGTACGTACTGGACATGGGCAAGATCACCATTTCCTCCGTCAACACCCTCACCCTGGGCTTCCTCCGCGAGCTTATCAGAATTCTGCAGGAGTACTATCCAGAGATCATGCGCCGGCTGCTCATTTTCAACACAGGCTGGGCCATCACAGGGGCATGGAAGGTGCTCAAGCCGTTCGTAGACCCGCGAGTGCAGGAAAAGATCCGCTTCTCGAACGGCCCGCCGAGCGTGAAGTCGCTGGCGGAGTTCATGACAGCCGACAATGTGCTGCCGGGGTACGGCGGCACGAGCAAGTACAGCGTCCTGGACGAGCCGTTGCAGGCTGAGGTCGCGCGCTTGCGTGCGCTCAAGGCCGCACCAGTGGCGGCTCCCGAACCAGCGGCAACAGCTCCCAGTGCCAACAACGCCGCTCCACCGTCGCCACCGACAGAGGCGATCTCCCTCTCTCATGAGATGCCGCGGCCGGCGCCGCACACACCCAAACGGGAGTCCCCTCGGTCTCTGGAGGCACCGGAGGAGCTGCTGCTCGAGCCGCTCGAGCCGTCCGGCGCCCCCAGCCAATTGTACAGCCTCTACGCTTCCTTTGCTCCCGATGCCGTCAGGGAGGTGCCAATGGGTAGCCGCGACCGCACCTCCGTCAGTGGCGCTAGACTATCCATGGACTACAACAGCACCAACAGCTTCGCCGATGCCGCCGACCTCCGCAGCTTCAAAAGTGCGCAGAGCGATGAGGACGGCGAGGACATCCTGGAGAGCGATGAGCGTGGCATGATAGCACAGCTCAGCGACTTCTACGGCGTCAACGACGGCTACCTAGCGGAAGGCGGCCCCGCAGCAGACGACGCCAGCCAGTCCAGGGACTCTGGCGCCATGGATGGCCTCGACGAGGTTAGCGTGGAGAGCGAGGATGAAGAACTGGGGGTGGGGCAGCGCTTGCCACACGCAGTGCACGCGGCGGCGGCGGTGCCATCACCCCACCCAGTCCCGCCCAAGGCTCCTTTCCATCCTCTGGGCACCGGCGGTGGTGGTGGGGGCAGCAGCAAGGCTGGTGGACACGTGGACCCTGAGGGAAGCTGGCCGCCTGCTCAAACGGCGGTCCCCTCTACTCCCCCGTCCCTGCCCTCACTGTCCACGCACTCAAACACTTCCGTCATCTGCGTGGAGCTGAGTCTCGTGCACAGCGCTGATGGCACCATCATTGGCTACCGTGGACAGCAGCGCGTCGGTGAGTTCCGCGCGTACACCATCTACGGCAATCCCTTGTGCCTGCACAGGGCTCCGCTGTCCGCACCGCCACCACCACCACAGCAGCAGCAAGAGCAAAGCGCCGGGCCGGGGGGCAAAAAGATTCGTTACGGCGACACTGAGGCCCAGGGCCAGGACGTGCACGCCGGCGGCGGCAGGTCTGGTGCCTCCCCTGCCCCATTGGGACCGCTCTCGCCCCCCTCCACCACGCCAGTGTCCCGCCATCAAGTGGGTTCTCCCGAAGCAGGTCATGAGAACAGTGGCGACCGTGGCGACGACGACGACAGCGCGGCGCACAACTACATCGTGGGCGAGCTGCTGCGGGAGTCGGGCCACCCTATCCACAGCTACGTCATCGCCTGCGACGCCAAGCGCAAGGCCCGCTTCGTCATCCGCAAGAGCCGGCTCCGCAGCCGTGTCAGCGTGTACCAGGTCGTTGGCGACGCCACCGTGGCCACGGACGGCAAGGTGCGCCACAGAATTGCGGGCCAGAAGGTGAAGATGGGGACTGCGGTGGCCCCACCATCCACTGCCGCAGCGCGGCGCGACCCTGGCGCCTGGCTGCTGTACGGGGAGGACGTCACGAGACAGAAGAAGGGTCTTGTGTCGTCTCTGTGGCCGTTCGGCCGTGTCCCCGGCGGCCAGGAGAACGCCGAAGCCGCCGCCGCCGCTGCCAACGTCGACGCGGAGAACGTTTTACTGGCAGAGCATGCGGGCCAGACCGTGAAGTTCTACGGCATCCTCGCGCACAGCCACCCTGTGGACCTCTTTACTCTGGCCATGGCGATCAGCCAGCTGTGGTTGGAGGGTGAGGCGCCTGTCGCAGGGATCAGCAGCGGCGGCTCCGTCGGCATCCTGGGCCTCGGTCTCTCGCCACGGCACAGTGCCAGCAAGCAGTCCTTCGACGGCTTCGAGGACGACACGGACGGCTCGGGGCGGGAGCGCGACGGCAGCCCTTCGTCCCACTCACACTCAAGGCGTCTTGGGGCTTCGGGGCGGCAGAGCGATGGCGGTGGCCTGGCGGCTGTGGGGGAGCTGCTGCGTGAAGTGGGCAACAAACTATCCAAGGCCATCGAGTCCAAGAGCCCAAGCACGAGCAAGCCGCCGCGGTAGTCCGGCGTGTGGGTCGCTGTTCCGCTCCTTCCTGGAAGCGATCCTCCCCTCCTCCTCCTCGCTATCCACAGCCACTTTAGCCTTGATCCCTCCCCGCCTCTCTCCAATCCTCTCTCTCCTTCTGGACTGGCCTTGCCTTTGATTGCTGTCCCCCCCACACAAACAAACACAAACACAAACACATACACTTGCCATGTATTGCAGCGAGTTGCATCGCGTCCTCCTTTCTTGCGTATTGCATCCCCTTCCCCCCCCCCCCTCAACCCCCCACCCCAAGTTACATCTCACACATGCGCCACGAGCGGCAGAGCGTTTGGCGAGAAGCGAGGAGGTCAGGGAGGGCACAGGAGGCAGTTCTGTTCTAGCCCTCTTCATGACCTTTCCTTGTCCCCTTGTTGTCGCTCTGCGCAAGATGACTCGCCCCCACGGGACAGCGACCTTTTCTCCTCCCCTCCTCCTCCTCTTCTGTGTGTCCTGCCAGGAAGGAAAGCAACAGCTCTATCCCCCCCCCTCCCCCTCCCCTTCCCTCTCCGCTGCCTCTCCGCTGCCTCTGTGCTTGTGAGGGAGCAATATGCTGCGACGAGAGCGTCCCCCCGACAAGGACAGCAGCCCTTCCTTCCTCGGGCGCCTCCTGCGTCGTGTCGATGGCTGCGACATCAAACTCATTTTTGACGGCAAGGTCGATGGCGACCGCGTCGCCATCGACGACATGCAGGACCTCACCCGGGAGCACCTGCACCTGTACGGGTGGAAGGAACCGGTGAAGGGGCGTGCGGTGCTCACCCCCACGGGCTCCTCGTACTCGCACAATGGCATCCTGATTGAGCTAGTAGGCAGCGTTAGCACTTTCACCGGCACGGAGACGAAGCACGTCTTCCTGCACCAGGAGCGCCGCTTCGAGGCGGACACCTTGACGCAGCCGACGCCGTTTGACTTTGAGTTCGCCGGACCGAAGGAGTACGAGTCGTACCGGGGCATGTGCGCGACGGTGCGGTACCACATCCGTGTGACCGTCGCACGGCCGGTGAAGAACATATCGCAGAAGGAGGAGGTGTGGGTCACGCGCGTCGACGAGGCAGCCAGCGACGCGGACGACGCTGTCAGCCACAGGCGCGCGTCGTACTTCCGCGAGGAGACTTTCAGGGATGACTCCGTCGCAATGGAGGTCGGCGTCGACAACTTGGTGCACATTGAGTTCCGCTACAACAAGCAGCAGTTCCACCTGAACGAGCAGGTGCTGGGCAAGGTGACGTTCAAGATCGCCGACATGGACATCCAGTACGGTGAGGTGGGCCTCCTGCGCAAGGAGTACTTGGGCAGCGAGGGCAACGACTACGAGAGCGAGACACTGCAGAAGTTCGAAATCATGGACGGCACGCCGATTGTCGGTGAGGTGGTGCCCATCCGCTTGTACCTGAACTCGGTGCCGAGGCTGACGCCGACGTACAAGAATGTGCACAACTGCTTCAAAGTGTTGTACTACTTGAACCTGGTGCTCGTGACGAACTCGAACAAGCGGTACTTCAAGCAACAGGAAGTCACTCTCTACCGCGCACGTGGCCAGCACTTGCCTGTCAACATGGACCCGCTGGGCGAGGCGTGAATCTGCTCCGGGCGAACCAGCGCGATTCCGCCTCCCCTCCCTTCCCGCTCCGTCTCTCTTGTCAGTTTCCGCTTTGCCCCCTCAACAAACCCGCACGCACCGTTCGACGCAGTACCGCCACCATCCAGTGTGTGTGTGTGTACCTGTCTCTGTCTGTGTGTGTGTGTGTGTGCCTGTGTGGGTGTTTGTGTGTGTGACGGGTTGCGTCACCACGATTGTGTTTGTGCCCTTTGTCCCTTTGCTGCTCGCCTTGTTGGCTCTGTCTCTTCCTGCTTTCCATCCCAACCCATTCCCCAAACGCCTGATGAGAGTGGGGACACCGGTATTGCAACCACCCGACACACCACCACGAAGCAGGCTCGCACCGTTTGTGATCGAAGGGGCAGGGGACGGAGTGTAGAAGGAGTGTTTAGGAAGATGCCATCCATGAGGGAAGCTGTGCCGTTTTGGTGTACCTTTGCTTCTCTGCCTTTTCGCTTCTTCTGGCTGTGTGTGTGTGTGTGTGGTAGCGCCACGGTCCCGTTCTCTTGGTTCACCTCGCATCAGCTCTCCCTTTTCTCTATTCTGCCTTCTCCATGTCTGCGGTGGCTAAGGTGGCCGTAGTGCTCGCTGCTCTGGTGGTGAGTCGCCTGCTCTACCGCCGGCTGACGCGCGGCAGGCTCGAGCCCGGCGCCATTGCCCTCATCACTGGCGGCGGCAGCGGTGTCGGCCTCGAGCTCGCACTCATCTTCGCCCGGGCCGGCTGCCACGTTGTCCTCGTTGGCCGCAACGAGCCCGCACTGCAAGGCGCCGTTGCGGCCTGCAAGGAGGCGGGGGCGCCGACCGCACACTACACCGTTGCCGACCTGAGCACGTCCACCGGCACGCGGGCTGTGGAGCTTGCGGTGCGGACGCTCCACCCCGACGGCATGGGCCGGTTCAAGTACCTGGTACTCAACGCCGGCGCCGGCGCCATCGCGCCATTCGCCTCGGACGCGCGCTTTGAGAAGATCGTCGAGGACATGATGAACATCAACTACTTTGCCAACATCCGCCTGCTGCAGAGCTTCCTGCCCATTCTTGCGGCGAACAACGGCAACAAGGCGTCTCCCAGCCGGATTATTGTCCTCTCCTCCCTCGCCGGTGTCCTGCCCTCGATCCTGCGCAGCGCCTACACAGGGTCCAAGCACGCCATCCAGGGCTTCATGAACGCGCTGCGCGGCGAGACGGACGTGCCTATCACCATCTGCTGCCCGGGGTACGTCGACACCGACTTCCACCAGCGCGTCCTCACCGCCGACGGCAAGCCGCTGCCGGGGCACCAGCGCCGCGGCGTCGCACCGTCCGTCTGCGCACAGGCATGCGTCGATGGCGCGCTTAGCGGGGACGCCGAGGTCATCATGACGCTGGCTGGCAAACTGGGGTACACGCTGCGTCCGTGGCTGACTGGCATCGTGGATAAGATGGCAAAGCGCAAGAGTCTCAAGTCGATTGAGGTGAAGGACAAAAAGAAGGAGTGAGGTGCGCGAGGCCCTGCACCGCCGCCACCACACATCCCTTCTCTCTCTCCCCCCCCCCTAGTATGGACCGTTATCCTTCGTATCGCAACCCTCAACACGTAAACACTATCTACCAATCCCTGAACGTCAATGGAGGGCTTCACAGGACACACACACACACGTGTGCGCTGTACTGAGGCCTGTGCTCTCTCTCTGTCTCAGACCTGTGGAAGGCAAGCCCTCCTTCTCTCCTTCTCTTGGCCTTCTCGTGGGAAGCACTGGCGGAGGAGCTGCAACTCCTCTACTCCTTTTTTACTGCTGTCACCATCCACGTTTCCATTCACACGCATCCATATCCTACCTGTGTCTCGGAGGCATGAGCGGTGGCTTACCTTGGTCGCTCCTTCCTGCCCTGCGTGCGGTCGCGACGAACGCTACGCTCTCCCGCTCGCCGATGCAACACTGCCGCCGCAACGTGTGCTCCTGCGGCGGCGTCCATGGCCGCTACGATGGCCAGGATAGAGGGGACAGCAGGCAATACCAGGCCTATGTAGCGGCCATGGACGCCGTGTCCACGGAGAAGGTCGCGTCGGCCAGCGCCTTCTTCCAGCCCCGTCCCGGCGGCACGCTGGTGGATGTGGGCATGGCCAGCGGCAACAGCACCGCCTTGCTGGCCCGTCTATTTCCCCACGCAAAGATCATTGGCGTCGACATCAACCCCAAGATGGTGGCGCTTGCGGAGGCGTCCTACACCAAGGACGCGTACCCCAACGTGAGCTTCCGCGTCGACGACGGCGAGACGCTGAGGAGCCTCGACGATCTTTCCGGCCCCATCGACGGCTTCTTCAACTGCTCCTCGCTGCACCACGTCACGTCCTACGGGGGGTACGACTCGGAGAGAGCGCTGCGTGCGCTGGCTCGGCAAGCGGAACTGCTGGCGGAGGGCGGGGTGCTTGTGGTCCGCGACTTCGTGAAGCCGGAGGAGCGGCTCGTCGTGCTGGAGCTGCGAGACAGCACCGGGCCAGCTAGCGCGGCGGCGAATGCCACGGTCGGCGACGATGCCGCCAACAGACGCCCCAGCGACGCCGCGCTGCTTGTCCAGTTCAGCACAGAGGCCCGCAGCCTCGCCCCCGCCGCGGAGCGCGGCTTCCCGCTGACAGAGCTGCCCCCGGAGCGGCCTGGGTGGCGCCGCTTCCGCCTCTTTTACACCGATGCGACGGAGTTCATCCGACGCATGGACTACTACGAGGACTGGGCGGTGGAGCTGCAGGAGGAGTACGGCTACCTCTCGCAGCGGCAGTTCGAGGAGGCCTTTGTTGGGCTGGGCCTGCGCGTGCTCCTGTCCGCCCCACTGTACAACCGCTGGATCCTGCGGAATCGATACCGCGGCCGCTTCCGCCTGTCCAGCTACGTGCACGGCACGCCAGGCGGGCCCGACGGGGAGAGCCTGGTGGACCTGGGGTACCCCCCGACAAACTACCTCGTTGCAGCAGAGAAAGTGAGCCAAGGCCGCGGTCGCCAGCTTGCGTTGGTGCGGCACCTGCCCCAGGCGCGGCCAGCGCCGTATCTGCAACACCGCACCTACAGACACGGCGAGACGCAGCGAGTGTACGATGTGGTGCGGCGGCCAAGCGACGTTGTTGACCTGCTCCCCTACTACTACAACCCCCAGACATCACCAGGCGGGCTCTTTGTTGTTGCCAAGCACGGCTATCCGAGGCCGCTGCTTGCGGTGCGCGATGGCCGCACCCCGTCCCTCGATGGAAAGCATTACGGCGGCTACATCACCGAGGCCATCGCCACCGCAGCCGAGGGCGACAGTGCCGCATCGGTCGCGGCGGTGCTAGCAGAGCGGTGCGGGGTGCCGGTCGGCTGCTGCCACCCCGAAACGGAGGAGGTGCTGTACAGCGGCTACTTCCCCTCACCGGGCGGCCTGGCGGAGCGGGTCACCTCCAAGGCGGTGCAGCTGCGGCCGGGGCACGGGCTCGACGGCCGGGGCCGCCCCATGTCCGCCAGCATCTCCGGCTTCGCGGAGAGCGGGTGGGTGAGGGGCTATGACGCGCGGCAGCTGCTGCTCACGGCGCAGACCGGCGCGCTTGTGGAGGCGCGGCTGGAGATGAACCTCTACCGCTTGTTCCGCACGCTGAAGCTGCCGCTGCCGCCCTGGCTTGGGGAGAAGGTGGTCCTGACGCCGCAGCCCCCTCCTCGCCGGGTGCGGCATCTGGCGGACCTGCTGGGCGAGCAACGTGGTCGGGCGTGCTTCACAGCGGTGCAGCGAGGGGACGGGGAGGAGGGCGGCTTTCTTGAGTCGCACCGCGCCACGTTCGCGGAGCTGGGCGGCCCCGTGGGCAGCCAGAGTACCCTCGAGTACGTATCTCCGCGACACACCAGCGCCAACACGCTCCTCACGCTGCCTCTGTGCGCCGCGGCAGGCGACACAGAAGACCGACTCGAGCTGTACGTTGGCCTGGAGGTGAGGGAGCTGCCGGGGCCCCAGTTGTACCCGCGCGGCCCTGACGGCTCGGCTTCCTGCCGGCTGCTCACCCTGCCCGCCCGCCGGCTGCCCACCAGCGTTGCCTCCGTTATCGAGTTGGAGCAGCTTCTGAGGGAGACGTACACCGTCGCGGGCGAGCGCGTGGTCAGATACGCCACCCTAGGCGAGAAGTTCTTCCCCAGCATCGGCGTCACCGCAGAGCAGGTGTACCCCTACGTCGTCGCGCTGTCCGCCAGGGAGATGGACACCGCCCCCGCGTCGTCGCACTCGCTGTCGTGGGTCCCCGCGCAGGAGCTGTTCGACGCGATGCACCAGCTGGAAGACGGCCACCTCCTCATCGTCCTTTCACGCCTGCAGCACGCCCTGACCGCGTAGGTGTGGTGGCGTGTGTCTGATATGCAGACCGTACAGAGTCCGTGTGATGGACCACCTGTATTATACAGACACTAGCGCATGCAGAGATGTTACCGCTGCCATTCCCCAATGGCATTCACTTCCCTCCGTCAGAACAACTGTGTGTGCTCTCGCCCTCGTCGGATTGTAGCACCCATCGCCTTTCCTCTCTCCTCCATCCTTCTTCTCTGTTCTCGGGGCATTCCTTCCGTGCACTAGTTGTAGAGCAAGATGGCCAAGTCCAAGAACCACACTAACCACAACCAGTCCAGCAAGAACCATCGCAATGGCGTGAAGCGTGCGATGCCGCTGCACCTGCACAACTCCAAGCGCGGTGGCTGGCTGCCGGCGCTGGTGAACGCCCGCCGTGTGCGCAAGCACAACCAGAAGGAGGCGATCAAGGCCCGCCGCGCGCGCATCGCCCAGTTCCAGTCCTCCCAGTAAGCTGTCGGCAAGAAGCTGGAAGGTGCGTGTGTGCGTGGGGGATGGAGAGGCCGGGACGCGGCGTTCCGCTTACAGCTTTCCCTCTGCCTTCCCCACAGCCCTCTGAGGGTGTTCCCCAAAGGGGACTGCACTCCGTCCGCTCCGAGTCCATCAGCCCGCTCGTCTGGTGGCGGCGACCTCAGCCCGTTCGCTCCTCTCATCCTGTCTCTGCACTCGAAAAGCATTTCCATTTCCTGATTCTTCATCATTTATCCCAAGTACACAGACACGCAAACGCACACCAACAACAAAGGGCAGCAGCAGCCGTGAGTCCCGTGCTCCATGGAATGATGGCTGCGTAGCAGTGTGGATGGGAGGGGAGTGTGGGGATTGCCCATTAAACAGCGGTACTCACGAGCTCCCTCCCTCACCCTCCTCTCTCTTACTCTATCCGGGGCCTGCGCGTATGCTTCAGGCTATGATGGAGAGGCTATACCAGCCCCCTCCCCTCCCCCCGTGTCACCACTTCTCGTTCTTCTTTCCCCCTCCCCCTCCCCGTCCTCCCAGGAAGGAACAAGTAGAGCAAGATGGCCAAGTCCAAGAACCACACTAACCACAACCAGTCCAGCAAGAACCATCGCAATGGCGTGAAGCGTGCGATGCCGCTGCACCTGCACAACTCCAAGCGCGGTGGCTGGCTGCCGGCGCTGGTGAACGCCCGCCGTGTGCGCAAGCACAACCAGAAGGAGGCGATCAAGGCCCGCCGCGCGCGCATCGCCCAGTTCCAGTCCTCCCAGTAAGCTGTCGGGCAAGAGGCTGGGAGATGCGTGTGTGCGTGTCGGCGAGACAAGGTGAGAGGGGCCAGAGTGATTGCACGCTATTGTGCTCCTCCCTCTCTGCCCTCCGACGCCGTCTGGTCCGCGTCCTTTCGATTCCCCCTTACTTTCTCTCTTTCCCCTCTCTCATTTCTCCTCTACTTCAAACCAACACACACACACACACGGGATTTGACCCTCCCGTCTCCTATCGGGGGCTAGTCGTGTACACACACACACCGGCCTGCGGCTTCTCTCTGTCGCCTTACCGGGCTCCCCTGTCACTGCGATGATGGTGGTGGATGGGGGGATCCATATCCCTCCCCCACTCCTTCCTGCGGTCGCTCCTCTGTGGCGACAGCGTCATATCGCATGCCACACACTCCACACTCTGTCACCCTCTCTGCTACCGCCCTTTCGCTCTCCTCTGGTGCGTCATTCCTCAGGATAGTTCCCCCCACACCACCCATATCGTTTCTCTATCGTTAATTGAGTCGGCCTACTTCGCCTACACGACGGAATCAAATCGGAACGTGTCGTAGTGCGGCCACCCCCGAGAGACACACACACACACAGACACGCAGGCCCCTGAACACGCCGCTAGGATTCCTAATTCTTACTCACACCATCATCGTCATCGCTCTCCTTGCGTGGTGGCACCATGATGAGGCGCACCCAGCCTGTAGCACGCCGCGTGGTGAGTAACTTTCTCCGCGAGCCAGCGGAGAAGCAGACCTTTGCGCAGACCCTCGAGCAGTGCAGCGCGGCCAACATCGACATGGCCAGCCAGCACAGCTCCGACTTTCTGCTTCTGCAGTCCAAGCTGCTCAAGTATCGCGTGAAGCGGCTCGCCGAGGAGTGCGCCTACGTGGCCAAGCACCCCTTCGGCTCCTTCCCCCCCTTCCAGCAGCTTCTCTTCCACGGTGTAGCGCTGCCTGTTCTGTTCATCCTGGCAATGTGGGTTGGCAGGTACTCGGTCAAGCCACTCATCCCGCCACCGCAGCCGGAGCTGCCGGCCGCACCTGCGGCGGTCGCCGAGGCCGCCGCGGCGGAGGAGGGAGAGAAAACGGGCGAGGAGGTGATTGCCTAGACACGCGCGGGGTGCGGGCACGGGAGCGGCAGGCGCACGCCTCCCCTTCACCTCGTCGTTTGCCCTCCCATCTCTGAGCCGTTGGCCCCGGGAAGGCCCCACCACTTCCCCTCCACCACCGGTTCGGAAGTATTTGTTGTCCGTTGCGTTGTGGTGTTGTTGACCTCCTCCTCATCCCCTTTTCCCTTTCCCCTTCCCCCCCCCTCACAGCTTCTGTCTGTTTCCCTCCCCGTCTCTCTCTTTTAACTAGTGGATGCATTCCAAACCTCTCTCCTCCCCCCCGCCCCCCATCAACCACCACCGTGCAGCGAACGAGAAGGGCTGGGGCCCCCCTGCCACTTCGCCATAAAGCAGAGGTCGGCCATGCGTGCTGGTCCGTCCTCCTCTTTGTGTGTGTTTTTGGGTGCTGTTGGCCCTCACTGAGGGCCCTCACCACACGCGGTGTGTGCGCAACGCGATTAGGGAAGGTACAGGAGAAGCAGTCCAGCCATCCATGGTGTGACGGCCCTCTCCGTGAAGTGTCTCCTCCCCCTCCTCCTCCTCTTTCTCCAGGAAGAATAAAAGCGGTCTGGCAGTCCTCTGTGTATCCACACACATCCTCGTCTCTCTCTCTCTCTTCTCTCGGCTGTTTGCTCCAATGCCGCCGCTGCGTCTGCCGCGGATGCGGAAGATCACCAACAAGCAGATGCTGCTTGGTGGCCGCCGCGAGCCATACAAACCGGTCACCCTGGACCGCCACCACATAGAGAATCGACACCGCCTCGAGGACTTTGAGCGGCGCAACGCAGAGGGTCAAATGTTCGTGCCGGATGCTGCCCTGCCGCCATGGAAACGGTCAGTCATTGGGAACATGAAGAAGACACAGGAGACGCTCAACTTTAGGGGACTGCGGCTGCGCGCCGTGGATAGGCAGGACGAACCCGGCTTCCCAACACACTTCCGTTGATGTGTGTTGTCCGGTGCTTCACATTGGCGTGTTTCTTCTCTCTTGCTTTGTTCCTCTCTCTTGCGTGTGTGTTGCAGAGCACCACGGCTTGGGGAAAGCGATCGCTAGCAAAAGCGTAATGCCGAAGAAGAAGCGCTAAGTATCCAAAGTGTGCATGTCGACCAAAAGGCACAAACAGCAGGAA
>JASAOB010002787.1:782-14959 GCA_030849825.1 Herpetomonas tarakana
CCCCCCCCCCCCACACACACCATTGGCTCACAGAGGGATGTCGTTGTGGCGGGCGACCATCGAGTCGATCAGACCCTCCACGGAGCCCGCAAACTCCTTCAGCTCCACCTCGCCCTTCTCGGTGAGGCGGGTGTGCGCCCGCACGTACTGCCGACGGGGCTTGCGGTGCGCGAGCACAATCTCGCGGTACCTCACAAACTCCTCGGACACCGCCGTCAGCTTGGCGTAGTACGCGTTGCCGCGCTCCGCGTTCGCCACGGACTTGCTCACACTCAGATTCACCAGGACGTCGCCAATGGCCTTGACGCCGTCGGTGGCGATCCTGTCGTGGTCGATGCGGATGACGACACCATCGGCCTCGTCGGGCAGGATGTGCACAAGCGGCTTCTCGCACTGGAGGAGGGCCTGCAGGAGGCAGAAGCGCGCCCGCATGTGCGCCTGCCGCCACTGCTTCGTCTCGGGCGTGTACATCTCCAGCCCCACCAGGCCCGCATGCACCATCTTCAGCCACAAAATGTGCACCGCATCCTTCTGCTCCTCGGGCGTGTGGAGCGAGAAGATCCTGAGCAGCTCCGGTTGCACGCTGAGGTACAGAGAGACGGCCTCGGCGCGACACTCCTCGTAGGAGCTAGCCATGCCGCCAAAGACGGAGCCGAACGTCTCGCCGGGCTTGTACCACGTCGCCACCGGCTCGCCCGAGATGGGGTCGATGAGGCCAGCGGCAAAGTTGCGCGAGCCGTCGACATCCTCGAGGAGCAACTTGCCGGTGCCGTGGCCGAGCAGCTCGTGGATCCCAACGTTCACCGACGTGGCCGCGACGGTACTGCGCTTGAAGGTCTCCCAGTCGGCCTCGGCCACGTGGCGGACCTTCTCCGTGTAGTTGATCGCGCTGACCACATTCCCAAGGTACACATTCTTGAAACCCACCGTCTGCCTGACCACGTCGTAGTTGGGAATGTTGATGCCCGCAGGCACCCCGCTCGTCGCGAAGCCCAGCACGTCCAGGCTCGTGAAGTCGGGGCTGGTGAAGGTGTCCTTCTCGAAGCCCTTGCCCCACGGCAACAGTGCAATGAACTTCTCCGCGTTGGCGACCAGTTGGCCGTACTTGCGGGACTGGTCTTGGTTCACCATGGCCACAAAGCCCTCCCACTCCGCGCGTACACCGGAGGGGTCGCGGTAGGTCTCGATGAAGCCAATGTTCGTCTCCACAATCGGGCCCACGTCCTTCACCCACTCCTTCTGCGATTCAATGTGCTCGTCCACGTCGCCGTGCTCAAAGTGCGCAATGTAGTGCTCCAGCATCCGCCGCTGCGTGTCGTTCTCGGCGTACTCGCGGGCCTGGGTGAGCTCCCGCACCACGCGCGCCATCTCTTCCTTGAAGTCGCCGTACTGGAGCACAATCGCGCGGCCCTTGAAGGTCTCCGCCGGCGCCGTCTTCTCCTTGGCGCTGGCGAGGCGGATGGTCAGCTCACCAGAGCCCTCGGCTTTCCACACACGCGTGTTGACCGGGTTCATGTTCTTGGACGCGAGAAACTCGTTCGCCAGCTCGGCCTCCTCCTTGGTGATGTTCGCACTGTAGTAGGTTGTGATACCTTCCGGGGGGTAGGCGAGGGTCAACTTGGCCTCCGCAAGGTCGTAGACGGCATCGACAAGGGCCGCATCCACCGCGCCACCGTCCTCCTCCACCACCGCGGCGAGAATCTTGGCGAAGGACTCCTTCGGGCACGCCGGCACAAACTTGCTGTCCCCGAAGGAGAGGTAGTTGCCCAGGTTCGCGTACACCAGTGCACCGTACTCGACGAACTCGGCCACGTCATCCTCGCTGACACCGGCGGCCTTGGTCGCCACGGCGGATTTGAACTGATCCACAGGATAGCGCTTGAAGATGCCGTGCATCAGGCGCAGGAGCGGGAGGGACTCGGGGCTGATCTGGGCGGCAATAACTGGCACACCAGCGAAGCTGGCGTGCGCCATGTGATGGGCGTACAGCTTCTGCTTCATCGCGAGCTCGTTAAAGGCGCTGGCCACGCTCAGTGGGACGTACGGCACCGCGCGCGGGGTGACATGTATGGAGCGCTGCGACATGTTGTTTGGAAGGCTTGAGAAGGGAAGGTCGGTTGTGTGTGTGTGTGAGAGTGTGAGCGGATGTGTGTGAGGCGAGGTGGTGAGCTCTCTACGCGACGGATAAACGGAGGAGGCAAAGGAGGAAATGAGTTAATGAAGAAGGAGAAGAGGAGAGGGGGAGTGATGCTATAGGGATTGGGTGTGAATGGCTATCCGTGACAGGAGGACGATTGCGGAGAGAAGGCAGCACAAGTGACGACAAATAAGAGGAAGAAGAGAGAGAGAGGGGGAGAGGAGTGAAGGATGAAAGGAAAGCATACGTACGTGAAAGAGGGTACTCGAGCCGGATTGGAAGGCCCTTCTCCAAAGCTTCGCATAATATACATATGTTCCTCCCTCCCTTAATCTTTCCTTATCGTCCTCTCAGAGAAGAGAAGGAAAAAGAAGGGTGTACGGACGCTCCCCCCCCCTCCCGAGCGGTTGCGCCACTTCTCCCCACTACCGTGCTTCCTTCTGTTTCTTTTGATCGTCGCCATGCGTTGAAGCACCTCTCGCCGTCCTCCTCCCCTCCCCCTACAATCTCACCACCACCGCTCCCACGGCCCCGGTGGCTGGTCCCCAATGATGGTGGCCATCAGTTCCTTGAAGGCGGTCTTCACCTCCGCCACCTCCGCATCGCTCAGCTTCTCGGTGTCAAAGTTGTCGTTGAGGCACACATATGTCGCGCGCGGGCCAACCCAGTCCCGCATGCGCTGCGTCAGGTCATGCAGCTCCGCGACGGTCGCGAAGGCGTCGAAGCGGTAGGTCGGCTCGGGGTTGTTTTGGTGCGCCACGTCGTGGAGAAGCTTGCGGTAACTCTCCACACCGCGCGCGTACGTGCGAGGAGGAGGAGGGGGGGAGGGGGTCGTGCCTGCGCCGGTGGTGGCTTCCCTGCACTTCTCCTTGTCGTTTGCCCCACCACCGCCGCCACCTTCTCCACATGCACCCGTGCGGGGGATCAGGACAATGTCTGGAATATCGTACACGTCACGCAGCTCCTCCGGAGCAGAAGAGACCACCGTCGCTGGGCGTGCGCCAGGCAGCCACCACAGGCCAAGGTCACCTAGCAGGTCGGGTGCTTGCAACCGTACCGACATGGTGTCGCCGTACAGCGGGCCAAGGAAGGAGACGGCCGTGGGCATGCTCACGGTGGAGGCCGGCTGTGGGAGCGAGAAGAGGGCGGAGCCGTCCTCGTCTCTCCCAAGCAGGGCCTTGGTGAGGCGTGCCGTGAGCTGCGACACCCACTCCTCTACCACCGCCATCGCTGCTCCCTCAGCCGCAACAGCACCACCACCACTACGAACGGCGCCGTCCTTCCCTTCTGCCTTCCCCCAGTACTCTGCCGCAAGGGCGGCAACGGTCTGCCACTGGTCACGAAGGCGGGCACGAGCAAAGGCGGCCGTGATGACGGCGTACGGGTGCATAATGGAGAAAGGAGACATGGTCCTGTCGTAGGCCAAGCGACATTGATGGGCCTCCTCGATGTATATGTCCTCCAGCAGAATCCGCTCCACGTACCGGTCGCGCAGGTACGGGTGATGGGCGAGGTTGAAGGGAGGCAGCAGGCCCTCGAAGCGGCTGGTGACGATGTAGTGGTGCTGCTTCGTGGGCGGCGTCCCGCGCTCCCATGGCGTGAGGATGATGTTTGGGTTGGGAATAGAGAAGCCCCCGCTTGTGCGCAGGCCAGAGCGCGTCAGCAGCGGGAGGACCGTCCCGATGGGCAACACCCCGCCTTGCCCCCAGTGGGAAGCTGAGGTGGTGGTGGTGAAGGAGACGTTGGACAGACCGCCAACGGTGTCGCGAGTGGGCGGGCGTGCGGCCAGCAACAACTGCCTCACCGTGGCGATCGTGCCGTTGCGCATGCAGCGCGACTCCTCTCGCGCGGCTCTTTTGACAGCTCTGGTGAAGAACTTCTTCCACTGGATTTTGCGCACCTCCGCGCGCATCTGCGCGTCGAGGTAGATGAACCGACGAGGCAGCTCTCCCGCGCACGCGGGGGTGGTGTTGGTGGTCGGAGCGGTGGGGACACCGAGCGGCCACACGCGGAGAGGAGCCGTCAGCTGATCGTGGAGAAGGCGTAGTTGCTGGCGGGGCGGGCTGATGGGGCGAAACACATCAAAGAAGGAGACCTGGTTCCCCACCATGAAGTCGTTGTTTAGGTAGAGGTAGAAGCGTGAGAGACCTGGCAGGCGGTACATGCCCATCTCGATCGCATTGGAGCTGAACGTGGGCAGGACACCAGGGAAGTCATCATCGCGGAACATGTCCTCATGCAACACCACGCGCATGGCTGGGAACTTGCCCAGGTCCAGCCACGCCGGCACCTGGTCCGCATCCGACAGCAGCAGATACACCGTGCGGAAGATGGGGAACGGCGCGTCGCTGGCTTTCACGAGATCCCTTCGCTCTGTCTCCGTAGTTGTGCCACGCTCCCACGGCGTCCGGCGGACACGCAAGTCGACGTGGTAGCCCAGTGCCTGGAGCGTTTCCACGTCAGCGAGCAGCTGCGCGGGCCGCTGCTGGAGCGCTGCGCTGCCAACAACATTTGCCATCGCCGAGCGCAGGGAGTACCGCAGTTCCTCCCAGTCGTTGTAGCGACGCTGCGCGGAGTGGGTGATGTTGCGTGTGACGAGATTGCGCGCAAAGGATGGCGCAGCTGGATTCACATAGGTATAGAGGAGATCCATCTGCAGCGGCGAGGCCGTTCGCCGATGAACCACCCCGTTGTTGTCACGGTGCTCGGTGACCTCCCAGAAGGTGGCGTTGTGGGCACGGAAGAAGTCAAAGAAGGGCATCGCGGGGTCCCCATGGCCATGCTGAGCGGCGTCGATGGGCTTGCCTTGCTCCGCGTACGGGGACGTGAGGAACGCCGCCGCCACACGGTCAAACGTGGCGGTTACGTAGTCCCTGTCGTACACCGGAGTGCACCGCCTCTCCCCTCCGCCCCCACTGCCCTCGGCAAACGACCGTTGGTTTCTCTCTGGCGACGTCACGCCGGGTTTCCGTTTGTATCGGTACCGGTACTGGTACTGCGGCGGGTCCTCAGCGGCGAAGAGCATAAGGACGGTGCTGTCCAAGACGGGACGGCCGAAACCGCTGTGCTTCAGCAAGTAACCCGCCATGCAGGTGGTGTTCGTCTCCGTTTGCATTAGGAGCTCGGTCACGGTCGTCGCACTGGCCGAGTCGCTGTCTATAAGCTGGGCCGTGCCACCGTCCCTGACGAGCTCGGAGAGCTGAAGCAGTGCCTCGAGGGCGGGGTCGTGCACATTCCTCTCGTCGTGGACTCCATCCTCGACGCGGTCAAAAAACCCATACAGAGCCAGCAGTAGCGCAATGGCGGAGAGGAGGAAGAGCGGCAGGCGGTAGAGGCCAGGCTCGTCGGCTAGGAAAGAGAGTCTGCCGACGTCGCGGTGGCGTCGACGCGGTGGCGGGGTAACGTTGGCAGTAGCACAGGGGGGATGCTGTGACCCCTGTTCCCCGCCTTGCCGCTGTTTCATGAAGGATGTGGCGCGCGCCTGGGTGGAACAA
This sequence comes from Herpetomonas tarakana, assembly GCA_030849825.1. Classification (NCBI taxonomy): domain Eukaryota; phylum Euglenozoa; class Kinetoplastea; order Trypanosomatida; family Trypanosomatidae; genus Herpetomonas; species Herpetomonas tarakana. The sequence goes on from JASAOB010002787.1 coordinate 6,414, forward strand.
TGAAGCTAAACGTTGCTTTTATATATAGTTCTATTGCCCTTTGAAGAACTCGCTGCCCGCGCACATGTGCGTGCGTGAAGGGGGGAGGGTGAGAGATGGATGCAAAGCCTCTTCTTTTCCGTGGTGAGCTCCCCTTTCGACATTCCCATTCTTTCACTGGCCAGAGGACGGCGCTTCAACGGGAGGTTACTCTCTCCTTCTTCTTCTTTATCTTTGGGTTTCCCCCTCTTTCCGTAACATCAGTGAATCAATCGATGGGAATGACTTCCCATTTTACCTAGACGCATCGTGCATCGTGTGTGAGGGTGGAAGGGCAGCAGGGATCACACGCCGACAAGGCAAATAGGAGAGCTACTGCAGGATGAACATATGCGTTTGGGTGATGCATGCGAGCTGCTAGGGAGGACAGGGAGGGAGATAGAAAGGAATGCCAATGGGTAGACAGAAAGTGCCGGGTGGGTGGCCACTCCATAAAGGGAGGCGAAAAGCGTTATAGGGCAAAGTGAAAGAGAAAGAGCAAGTTGTAGCAGTTGAAGTGCTGCGGTGGGGGGGCGGGGGGAAGCGGGAGTGCCCCGCCACTGTCGCCGCTTCTGTGGTTCGGAAGGGCATCTCCTCAGCTACGGGCAATACAACAGAGTAGTGGTGAAAATGAAAGAAGGAAGGAATATGTCGGTGTGTCTGTGCGGTGGTGGGGTGAGCTAGAGAGTTGGGGAGTTGGGGAGAGTGGTTGAGCAAACGAGAGCAGGGGGGAGGGGGGGCGGCATGCGTATGGCGTGAATCACCGCCGTGCGGGAGCCACCGCAGAGCAAGTGTGGGTCTGAGTGCGATTCTTGCACCTCTCCCTCTTTCTCTCTGATCCTCTCTCCTCGTCTGGACCCGAGATGCGCCTGGCAGCCTCTGACGCCGTTATCCGCGTCCTTCCCCTGACAACAGTGCGTTTCGATCGATCAACCAGGACTCGATGTGTGTCTTGCACACTTCCGCGAAGGCGCGTCGGGTACGGTGGTGGTCACCCCACAGCTCGAATGGCATGGCGTAGAGGAACTGCTTCGCCTGGTGCGCGTCCTGGATACTTCCGCCAGCGGGCTTGGGCAAGCGAGAGCCGCCGTCGTCCAATTGGGGAGCAGTAAAGTACAAAGGAATGCCCCACGCGGTGACGGGCAGGAGCGTTGGCACCTGGGCCGCCTTGCCGGGACCGGCGTAGTGAATCAGGGGAGGGAAGCTGAAGAGTTCGCTGGCCGCGACACGTTGGCGGAGGGGGACGCCGCCGTCGTCCTTGTTGCCACCGACTGGCTGCGCAAAGACAGCTACGGCGAACACGAGTGGCGCGGTTGCGATTGAGGTAAGGTTCGGGTGCCGTGAGCGGGGCAGCGGCTGAACGGCAAAGAAGGGCACCGTCTCCTCCTTGGGGGCGAGGCCGGCCCACCTGTTGCTACCGTTGCCGAGGCAGGCGTCAAAGTATGTGCCAAACAAGTCGCCCTCTCCGCTCACCGCTGCCAGTACTGCCGCTTGCGAGGTGTGGTGGAGCGCCAGGTTGGCCCTCAGCAGTGCTTCGATATGGCAGCGGTTGAGCAGGGGTACGGGCTGCCGACGAACGACATATGTGCCTCCCTTTCCCTCCCTGCCATTTTCGTTCGCCCCGACTTCTCCCCCCCCCTCCTTGGCAGTAGCAGCAGCAGCAGCAGCAGCAGCGTCGTCGTCGTCGTCATCCTCCACGCCGTCGTTGGCGGTGGTGCGCGGCGCAAAGTACATGTTGCTCACCATCAGCTCCACCTCCGCCTCGCCTGCCACCCCAGCGCCATCCCCCAACACCTTTCTCCAGTTCTTCTTTGGCGCTAGGGAGAGAGCGAACAGGCGGGCCGTCTCCTGCCTCAACTCCGCCGCATGCCCCATTCTCTCGTTTCCGTCTCCGCTTTGCCGTGGGCGGGGCCGCGGCCGCCAGTACCGGTCGTTCAGCGTTATCGAGGACTGGTTCTCGTACGCGGCGGAGAAGAAGAACTCATTGGCGAAGTCCACACCCAGCAACCCCAACGGTAGACCGTGAGGGCCGGGGGCTACCAGGTTCCACCGGGGTGGGGTGTCCTCCTGACTTTCCAGCGGCACGCGATTCGACTCGTGCTCGTTGAAGATGTCGACGTCGATCTCCCACGTCAGGAGTTGGCTGAACAGCTCGCCCACGATCGATTGGTCGCACGTCCAGCCATGCCCAGGCAGGGACGCATTTGCCCACGGGGCCACTGCTGTGTCCGTGAAGGCCTTGAACCCTCTCATCAGCGTTTCAAACGCCCAGACGCGGCTGATGTGGGCCCCGCCATTGAGGAATGGCGAGGTCAGCTTTGCCAGCGACTGATACCGCGGTTTCTTCTTTCCACGATGTGGTGGTGGTGGTGGTGGTCGTGTGAGCTCCTCTTTTCCGCCGTTTGCTTTGTCGCCCCCGGCGGCGAAGACGCGCTGCATGTACGCGTCAAACGGCTGCAGGCCGCGTGGAAGGTACAGCGGGCTGCACTCGTGGCTGTGAACGTGACCCACCAAGTCGGGAAACTTGCACGTGTAGTCGGATCCGAACACCACCGGCGCGATCATCTCACCATAGTCGTCGCGCACATCACGCACGTCCAGCTCCGCCTCGCTCTCCGGCGAGAAGCGGATAAAGCGGTCGACCGCGCGCACGAACTCTGGGCCAGACGTGAAGAACATGTCCGCGTCCAGCACGATGATGACGTCCTGGGGGCGTAGGCCGGCATTGCGCGCCGCCCGCACTGTCAGGTAGTGCTTGTCCGTGAAGTTCACGTACGTGTGCTGGTCCCCGAGGACGACGATGGGGAGGCCAGAGAGGTAGGCGGAGCCGACCATGGAGCAGGTCTGTGCGTCAAGCCGGTTGGAGAAGACCATGATGAGCACCCGGACGATGTCCTCGTCCTCCTTCTCGGTAGCGGTGCCAGGCGGCGACGACAGTCGCCTGTTGTCTTGAAAAGTGAACGTGCCCTTTTCGTACTTTGTGCTTTTGTCTTCAGTGTGTGGTTCGCGGACGTACCGGTAGGTCTTCCGCTGGTTGTCCGCACGGCGCCAGTTGGGTCGTCGCAGAAACACATCATCGACTTCGTTCGGCGCGAAACGGTAGGGCTCATCGCGCGGAGCACCATCCCTTGATGGAGAGGGCGGCGGCGTACCAACCTGCTCGCGCAGGACAGGGAAGAGGGAGTCGTACATCCAGGACAGTAACGACTTGTCGTACCCGTCGTGCGCGTGCTTACCGGATGAGCTACCACCGCTAGCCCCGCCACCGCCCTCACCCATATAATCCGAGTCGGGTGGGTGAAGGAGGGTGAGAAGAAGTATCACCATCACCACCACCACACAGCAGAGCCACAGGGGGCGATGGGTAAGTGCCGGCCACCCCCACCTCCTCCGCGGCCCGAAGGAGCCGCCGTGTGCGCTGGGGGAGGAGACAACGGGGGAGGAGAGAGGAAGTGCAGGCGCGAAGCAGCTGCCTTTTAGCGTGCCCGAAGGACACCCCAGCTTCCGCGGCTGCATTTGACCTACGCTCTACGCGATTGTTGGACTGTTTCCGCAAGGGAGAGGATACATGTGTGATGGCGCACCCACACACACGCGAGCCAAAGGTCTGTGGAGCTACGGCGTCCGATAGTACGAGCGAGAAGAGGAGAGGAGAAGAGTGGGGCCACAGAGTCGCGAGTGTGAACGGGAAGACGGCGTAGAGCAGAGAGGAGGAGAGGATTGACGCAAGAAAACGGGAGAGTGGCTGTGCGCGGGCCACCGTCTGCGCTTCACCCTCCCTCCTCCCCCTTCAGTGCTGCCTCTGCCTCAGTGGGGAAAGGCGGGCGGGGGGGGGGGGGGAGGGCGGCACATTTGACACGCAAGGGCATATGCTTTACATTCTTTTTTTGGTGTTCCCTTCACCTTCTCCCTCCCTTCTCATCTCTCTCCACGATCAGTCAAGAGGGAGAAACAGGGACAACAGGAGGAATGGGAATCCTTCGAGAGAGAGAGCTGAGGAAAGTCATGGGCGAGGTGTGTGTGTGTGTGTGCCTGTGCATGCATGCATGCATGGGGGGAGAGGAGTTGAGCTCCTCACACGTGTCACGTGGAAGCACCGCGACTGCTGTGTCTTCTTCTGCTTCGTCCCGTTTCTCCGTGGGAGTCGTCTTGTCTGCCCCCTCCTACTGACTCTCCCAGTACTCGCCTAGGAGAAGGGTGAAGTCCCAGAGCACTGCCCACAAGTCGGTCATCGTCCCCTCGTCGATGCTCTCCTCGTTATCGAACGGGGTGTGCCAGGCTGGCGGGAAAGGCAGCGAGATTAGGTGCAGCACACGCTGACTGTCCAGCCAGTGCTTGTGGTCGTCGTCAACGGCAAACGTGAAGGAGTACCGCGTCGGCAGGGGGGCTTGCGCGAGGCTGAAGAAGACATTGCTGTTCATGTGGGATAGCACGGTGAAGTACCGCGCCGCCGCCTCCCGCCTGGCGATGTCCCCATCGGTGGGTGACGCGACCACTCCTTCGTACGTGCCGTTGCGAAGTTTCTCCAGCTCCACCGCGGCCTTCTTGCGGGCGTTCGTGGGGAGCTTGTAGACTTGGTGACGGATTAACTCGTACAGGCGAAGCTGTGGGTTCGCGCCAAGCGCGCGTACGTTGTCGCCGCTGCCGTCTCGGGCTATGGCGTGCAAGGTGAACATCTCATGCGGCGAGCCATACGCCCGCCAGACTGGGGGCATTGCGTGATAGAACTCGTGCTTGAAAAGGACCGGGGTGGTTTGCGGGGTGTTGGTGGCGGTGGTGGTGGTGTCGCCGTCGCCGTCTTGGGGGTTGGGGAGGTGGTGTGACCAGAGCTGGCCGCGCTCGCTGCCAAAGTCCCTGTCCGCTTTCTCAATGTCAGTGATGAGTTCGATGTTGAGGTGGTCCGTGTGGGCGTCCTGCGGCGTTGTCGCCGCGGTGAAGGGGCCGAGTACGGACTGGAGGGAGTCGAGATGGACATAGCGAGCGAGGTAGGCGAAGGCGCCAAGTGCCTCCCCATCGTGCTGCACGATCCTTTGTCGGACTTGTTCGATTCCCTCGTCGTGACCCTTCGCCCCTGTGCCGTCTCCCAAGAGAATACGAGTGAGGAGACTCCTTTGGGGCTTGTCAGTGCGGGTCGCCAACGATGGCGTTGCTTTGACAGCGGCGAGGGCGGCGTCTACCAGGTACTTGGTGAGCCGACTCCCATGCGCCAAGGCGCGCTTGCGCTTCAGCTTCTCGATCCGCGCGAGCTCGGCGTAGAAGAGGCCGCTTTGACTGGGGAAGAAGTTTTGCAACGCGGTGGATGGGGGGCCGAGGAGGTCGTAGAGGACGAACAGGTCCATGTCCTCCATCAGCATCAGCTCCCTGCGTCCGTGCAACGTCGCCGCGCGCTGCCTCTCCTCGCCAGCCCTTGCACGGAGGTGAGGGGAGGAGGCAAAGGGTGGGGGCGTGATGGCCGACGCCGGCGTCGCGGCCCACTGCTGCGCGAGATGGCGTGAGCCATAGGTGTTGTCGTCCCCCTGCCAGGACTCCAGGGCCTCCTCGCCGTCAAAGAAGAAGACAGTTATCGAAGGGAGGTGCTGCACCCAGTCCAACAGCGTACGGGGGTCGATGGTGCGGTCCTCGTCAACAGGAAAGCTCGTATTGTCACCGACGCTGCTGTCTCGCGCATCCGGCTGGACGCCATGGAAGAGGGAGAAGACGGGGGGCGGCACGAGGTTACGCCGCCGTGCGTCGGTCAGGCGGGGTCCATCGTCGCCGTCGCTACGACGTTTCTGTTCAAGCGAGGGAGAGGGGAAGAAGTACTTGTACAGGAGCGCGTAGTGCGCGGGGGAGATAACCTGGCGAAGGTGCCGCGCCACGTCGTCGGCGCTGGCGTCTTTGAAGCGGGTGGTGACGCCTGGGATGTTGGCCGCCGCGGGCACCTCTGCCTCCCTCCCAGCTCCCTCGTTCTGCTGCTTCTGCTGATACTCTGCCAGGTAGAGCGCGGCCACGGCTTCGGCGACATCGCTCAGCACCGCAATGTTCTTCATCTTACGTTGGAGGAGCATCATGGGCACAGCGGAGTCGCAGGCCCCGAGGAACGGCTGCTGGGGGTGGCGCTTCCGCGCCTGTGTTCCCTTCGCGGTGAGTGGTGGCTGCATCTGTGGGTGCCGCTTGACCGCCGTCTCGGGGATGGTATCCCAATGAGCGGCGAAGGCGACGTGCGTGAGGGGCTGGTGGGTCACCGGGGCCGCGCGGCTCGCGGCAAAGCTGGCCTTCAGCGGCACCCGGCGCCCGCTCCGCGTCAGCACCACTTCCCTCCCGCCGTGGGTCTTGCCGTTCGCGAACGTGGTGGTAGCGGGTGGGGAAGGGGGCGGCGCGTTTGGGCCGTCGCCGAGGGTCTCCAAAAAGGGACGGGACACCTGTGCGTGCCCGCCGGCCCTTGCGTTTGGCTGCGCATCCCCAGCGAGCTTGATGAGGCTCTCCTGTTCGTACGCGGCGTGGCTGCCCCTCACAAAGCCGCGGGCCTCCAGCCGGCGCGCACGGGCCCTCTGCGCCGTCCCCTCTTCCTTCTCCTCCTCCGCTGCTGCAGCGGCCGCTGCCCTCGCCGCCTTTGTGCGGAACCGAGAGCCCCCCGCAAAGTGGAAGACCATGTTGTGGAACACAGCGGGGGTGCGATTGTTCGCCGCCGTCACGGGTGCCGGGGCGGAGAAGTTGTCCCACGCCAGCGTCCACCACCAGCCATGCTCCACCCCTGCTCCCGCCGCGCTGTCCGGCTGTCTGTGGACATCGCCGCCGCGCAGGTTCACGACGGCAGACCGCCGCATGTCGAGCGCGGTGGCACTGGTGTGCACCCGCGCCAGGAGCAGATCCTTTCCCTTCTCGCTCAGGTGTGGTGCGTCGGTGTAGAAGGCCGCGGACCCTGCAGCGGCGGCACCGTCACCGCCCGATGCCGGGGTGAAGCGACGGGTGCCAAGGCCGGCCTCGACGAGGAAGCGCATGGCCGCCTGCCGGTTGCTGTCGAAGGCGGGCTCTCGCACGGGGCGGGGGCCGATGGAGAGAAAGGCATCCAGCTCCTCCCGCATCTGCGCGGCGCGTTGCTGGGGCGGGTACAGGTAGTGCAGCGCATCCTCCAGACTCCTATCCGCCAACGTGAGCTGGCTGCGGGAGAACACAAACGGGCTGGCCTCGCTGGTGATGGGGGTGCCCAGTTCCAGGGCCACGCTCTCCCCCTCCGCCATGGACTCGAGCTGCCTCACCGTAAGGTAAGGGTGGCTGCGGTAGCGCAGGTCGAGGTAGGACGGCGCTGGCACCGCCACTTCCTCCTCCGCCGCCGCGATACCCCTGTCGTCGTTGTGGGGATTGGGCCTTCCGACACGACCGTGGTGCTGTGCACCAACGTCCGGCGGCACCCCGCCCAGCCACCGCCGCTGGTTGTCCTCGTCTTCCTTGTAAAGCTTGTCCGCCGCATTGGTGGCAGGCCGTCTCGTACCAACCGGCGCCGCCGTGTGCTCGCCCACCAGCCTTTCTGCCCCCGGACCAAAGAAGTCGTCGAAGTTGGCAAAGGCCTGCAGAAGGACCAGCATGCACAGCAGAATGGCGAGGAGGATGAGGGAGGCCAGTGCACCGACGAGACGACGCTGCCCGGGACGCATGTGGCGGCCCGCGAGGATGTCGACAAGGCGTCGCAGACGACCTGCTCGCCCTCCTCGTTTGCCATCGTTGCGGCTACTGTTGGCGTTGCTGCCCGCGGAGCGCCTGCCGTGCTGGGTGTGGACGTCCGCCGCGCCGTGGGGGGCCTCGAGATCTCCGGTGCGCCGGTTGTGGGGACCGCTTCTACTATTGACATTGCCTCTCATGGCTCGCTTGCGCATATAATAGAGGAGGGGGCGGGGGGAGGGAGAAGAGAAAAAGGAGGGGGGAGGATAGGCGATAAGAAAGAATAGAGAGCGAGAGAAGGAGTGAGGGAGTGCCTAGAGGAGTCGATCTCTCTCGCCCTTCCTTCCCTCCGCTGTCCGCGAGTCTGTGTGGGTTTGTGTGAGGGTAAATAGGAAGGCAAAACTTGTCCACCGATTGCCCCGGGAGCGGGTCAGTTTTGAGAGGAGGAGGGGGGGGGGGGAAGTCGCAAGAGATAGAGAGAGAAGGAGATGGTGGAAGGGGGGAAGGTGGTGGTGGTGGTGGTGGTGGTGGTGGAGGAACGTTGCCATTATGCGGTCCTTCTCCGACCATGCCCAGTGGATCGAAGGTGGAGAGAGAAAGGTAGAAATAAGCCTCTCTCTCTCTCTGTGCGTGTGTGGATGGCCTCTTCGCATCCCTTTTGCCGTTTCCGTGTCCATCGCTCCCCATCTTCTCCTCCCTTTTCGCATGGCCTATGTGTGGTGTGGTATGTGGTGTACATGGATGACAGGGCGGCTCCAACGCGGCAAAGAAGAAGAAGAACAATGGGAGATTGCCATAGTGATAAGGACAGTAGTAGTCATGAGAAAGGAGATGGATGAGAAGGAAGGGTAGGAGGGGGGGGGGGGGCGGGTGGACCCCTGTACATGAAC
>JASAOB010002787.1:15066-45177 GCA_030849825.1 Herpetomonas tarakana
CCCCCCCCCCCCCCCCCCCCAACTCAAAGTTATCCCCCTTTTCCTTCCGCTTCCCCCAAATGGCTCCATGTAGCGCAGTGACGAATCAAAAGACGGCGTAGATGAACTCCGCCACCTCATCCGCCCGGACAATGCCGAGTAACTTGACCGGCTCGACGTCCTCCTCTGGCGCCTTGCAGCGGCCGCGCTCCCATTCTGCTGCCGCGGTATCCCAGGTGGGCTTCGTTGGCGAGCCTTGCGCATGCCCGGATGACGGTGACTGCGCGATGGTGGTGGTGGTGGGCTCGCCTTCGTCACCGCCTGTGCTCTTCGCGATTTCCGTGCCGCCAGGGGATGGGGTGAGTGCCGGTGACGGGTCGACGCCGTTGGTGCTGTCGCTATCGCCGTTGCCGAGCCCTTGCTGCTGCAGACTCGTGTCGTTTCTCGCGTTGGGAGTCGGTGAGAGGGGCAGGGAGTCGTCCTCGCCGGATCCCCACGGAGCATCCCTTCCGCCATCTCCACCACCGCCGCCAGTGGTTTGGGCAGTGATGACGGGATAGATCTGCATGTTTGACAAGAGAGTCGTGTACCGCTCCAAAGACGGAGAGAGCTGCTCTTCTTGTTCGCGGGGGTGGTGGTAGTGGTGGCCGTCCTTGCTCGAGCGGCGTACGTTCTGCGTGTCCTGTCGCGCCGTTCCCGCCGCTATGGGGAGCGAGTCCGCCGAGGAAGATGGCAGGGCACTTGGTGGGGGTGATGACTTGCCTCCGATACTCCGTTCTTCCTCCTCTTCGCGCCACTCGTTGCTGCGGTAAAAGACAGCTGCGGGGGGCGGCGGCGGTGGTGGCGCGGTGACGTCGACCATTGTCCCAGACACACGTGAGCCCCCCAACGGTGCACGGACCGCCTCCCCGTCCTTTCCTTGTCTTCCCTCGCCGTCAGCGAGCAGCCCGGCGGATTGGGAGAGGCTGAGTCGCCGGCTCTCCGCCATGGCGTGGGCAACGGCCACGGAGGCCTCCTGCGCATTTCGTGCCCGCCGCAGCGTCGCCGCGTTGGTGCGCCAGTACTCCTTCGCGCGTTCCATCAAAGCGGCAAAGTGAGAGATCTTCCCCTGCACCTGCTCGATCTTCGCCCTGCGACGTCTCAGCTCGTCTTGGCGGCTTTGGAGCTCGCTCTGTAGCTCCTCCAGAGCCTCGCGCTGCTCCTCTGCCACGGCCACCACTGAGGCGGCCAACCAGTCGACCTTCTCCTTCTCTCCGTGGCCGCCGCTGCCACGCACGGGGAGGGGCGATGCTGCTGTCCTTGTCGACTGCAGTGGCTGACGGGCACTGGAGCGATTCTGTGTCGCTGTGGTGAGGGAGGGGGGCGAGGGGGAGACGACCTCCGCTCCCACCCCTTGCCGGTCCTTCAAGAGCGGGGGAGCGTGCGCCGGCATGTGTTGAGCCCGTCCTTGGATCTGGCGCTTCTGCTGCTGATGTTGTTGCGGGCTTCCGAGGGAGGCGAGGGAGGCCGTGAGCCGCGCTCGCTCCCTCTCTAGCGCCACGTTCTCCGCAAGCATGGCGGCCGATCGCCCGCGTAGCTCGCGCAGCCGCTGCCGCAGCTTCTTCTCGTCGTTTCCATCGCTGTCCGTCCATTGCGACACTGCCCCTACTGCCGGGAGTGCGACCTGCTTTGTTCTTGAGCTGCGGTAGGCGAGGTCATCGCTCTCGTCGTCGTCGTCGTCGTCCTCTGGGAGGGGGGAGAATGTGGTGGGTGGCGGCAGCGGCGGCGGCGGTGCCATGAAGGCAGCATGGCCGGCAAACAGACTTGGATGCGCTGGCTGCGCAATGACGGACTCCCTCAGGGGTGTCTTGAGGTAGGCTGGCAGGCGGTGATCGGTGTCTGCTGTCGTGCGGGCGGCGGTCGTCGTCGTCGTCGTCGTCGTCGTCGCTGTCTTCCGCTTGTGTTCCTTCACAGCCGCCGCCTCCGCCTCCGCCGCTGGCCTGGGGCTCTCCACGGCTGGCACTGGGTGTGGCTGCACGCGCTGTGAGGAAGCCGGTGACGCCGTGGGGAGGAGGTGAGAGACGTGCCCGGCTCGCTCGCCACCAGCACCGCTGCTGCTGGGACGGCTCGCTGCCGTGCTGGGGCGTTCCTCCGCCGCGGCTGCCTTCTCCAGCTCTGCCTCCCCGTCGCTGCCACCAACGCCAAGCCGCACATGCACCTCGTGGATGCTCTTTGCGATGCGCAGGGCTACCGCGCTGTCCGTCGTCGTGCTTCCTGCAGATGTACCCGCCTCTGCATCCCCGCCACTCTGTTTTCTCTTTGCAGGGCTAGGCTTCGCCTTCTTTCGCGCTGCCTTCGACGTGCTCTGTGCGGCACGGCTGGCAAGGGAGGGGGTGGGGATGCTTGTCGGCGTGTCGAAGATGGTGGGGAGTCGTGGGGGTGTGCCGCAGTCGCGCGACGCCGGGACCGACCTCGCCGCACGGCCCACCCCCCGCACGGGCGAGCCCAAGGCGGTTGCGCTCTGCGGCCCCACACCGTGGCCACGGGCCCCAGCATCAGCACCAGCGGCTGCGGTGTCGGCGTGGGGGGTTGGCTTCGCTGACCTGCCAGGCCCTTTCACGTCCTCGGCATCGCCTTTCTCCTCCACGCACTGATACAGGCTGGCGGCCTTGGCCAGCTCCCGCTGCGCCTGACGAGCGGCCGCCTGCCTCGCTTTACGCCCCGCCACGTGCTGGAGGATCTGGCGCTGCAACGCTTCCTCCTCGTGCACGAGCCCCGTGCCGCCGTCGCCACCGCGCGCAATGCCTGGGAGGGGGGGCAGGCAGGCGGAGGAGGTCGTCTTGCCTGCTGCTGTTGCCGTATGCTGGGTGATGGCGGGGGTGGCTGTGGCGGATGGGGCCTCCAGCACCGCTGCGACGATGTCGGGATACTTGTGCGCGAGCATGGTGAGCAGTGCATCAGCCTTGGCTCGCCGTCGTCCCTCCTCGGTGTCGGCAGCCCTGTCCACCCCGCCGTGCTGGTCGCTGGCTTCCTGGCTGTCCGCGGCGATGGCGGAGAGAATACTGGGCAGGACAATGCCCAGCAACTCGCGTTGTCGACGTTCTGCTGAGGGGTCGGCAACAGCCACGGCGGGCCGCTTCTCCATCAGGCCTCCGTCTTCCCCACGGTGCTCCGGCCCAGCCTCCCTCCCCCTCTCGTTCGCGGGTACGCCCGATCTGTTGGCGCTTGCCGCCGCTCTGCTTCCCCGCCCGTCCGCCCCACTGGTGGACTGCTGAAGGTACCACCCCATCACATCTCGCACCTCGGCAAGGCAGCTTTCAAAGGCCACGCGCAGCCGGGCCTTCTCCTTCTCTCGACAGTGCAGCTCGCGGGCCAGCTCCTCGGCCGCGCGGGCCGCGAGGGCAGTGCGCTTCTCCGCAAAGCGCTCTATCTGCTTCTCCGTCTCCTCACGCACCCCTGTCCGGGTCCACTCCTCCGCCTTGGTGCGCCGCTCCCGCAGCGTCGACTCCAGCTCCGCCAGGCTCGCCAGGTACGCGCGGCCTGCCTCGCCAAAGGAGGCCAGCCAGCGCTCCCCTACCGCGGCGACGTAGTTTCGAGTTTGCTGGATCTCCGCCAGCGCGGTGAGCATCTGCCCCTTCACCTTCCCGCGCGTCTCCCGATCGCGCAGGATTCGCTGATGTGCCTGGGGAATGCCAACGGCCTCGAGCGGCTTTTGTTGCTTCTCCTTCATCTCCGCCCTTTCCGTATCCATGGCGGCCGCCGCGGCAAGGAACCAATCCTGCACGAACGGGTACGCCTGGGCAGCGGCAACGCGCTGGACGAGCGAGTCCGGCTCCTGTCGAGCCGCCACGTTTGTAATGCTGCCTGCCCCTTGCACTTTCCTATTACCTTGGCGAGCGGTGGCGGCGGTGGTGGTGCTGGCGGCCTCGGCGATGCTTCCCTTAGTGCCAGGGGAAGCCGCCTGCTTCCTGGCAGCACCGCCGCCGCTGGTGCTGCCACTGCGCTGCTTTGCGTCTGGTGGTGGAGGCATTCTTACTATTGACCTTTTTTTTTTTTTCTGGAGGGAAAAGCGTCCCGATGCACCGGGATGATACGAGTCCTTTCCTGTAGATGATGAAGAAGACGGCGTAGCAGTGGAAAGGGAGTAGGGGAGAGGAGAGACAGGCAAGCCCTGAGCAAGTGTTGCCAAGGAAACGTGCATGCGTACGATCTCCTCGATATCCATTCTGCCTCCTTTGGGTCCATTCGGGATAATGTCCACCAATTGCCCTCCCTCCACCAGCCACCTTCCGAGAGCCCAAGAGGAAGGGGGAAGGGGGACACGGGACAGGAGAGAAGCCGTAGAGGCAAACAGTAAACATATGAAGCACGAGTAACAAGTAATGAAGGGAGGAGGGGAGGGGTGGAGAAAGGTGTCACAACTCTATCCCGAAATACCAACAAACGGCTCGTCGCAGGAGGATCAGAAGAATGATCACGGCGCTATTCAGCATAGTGCCGATGAGAAGGTCGTCATTGACACGGATGCGGAGCCCGAAGAAATGAAGATACACATCTTCAGGGGGCGTGGCTTGCTGCTGCTGTTGCTGCTGCTGCCGCTGCTGTGGCCGCCTAGCCGCGGTGGGTGTTGCAGTGGAAGCGGCTTCCGGAGCCTTTGCGCTCGCTGGTGGGGCAGGGGCCCGCTTCTCCTCCCTCGCATCCACCACCTGGCGCGCCGCATTGTCCTGGCTGCTGCCGTCCACCGACCCCTGTGCTCCTTCTTGTGGACCCGTTCCCGCGCGGGGGGCCTCCTCTGCGGTGGGAGCTGCCGCCGCCGGCGGGGATGGTGGTGCGGGTGGTGGTGGTGGTGTGCGCGCTGCAGGATGGTGCGTGTCAGCTTGCTGTTCTCTTGTGTCACCTGTCTCTGTCTCTGTCTCTGGCGCTACTGCTGCTGCTGCTTCGCGTGTCGCCGTCGTCCGCCCCGTCGCGGAGGTCTCATCTCCCGTCTTCTCGCTCGCTTTCCTTCCCTCTGCCTGCTGTGGGACGCCGTCGGGCGGCATGACGGTGGTGTGTGCTTCCTCGCCAAGGTCGTCCACAACTCGCCGACCCTCCCGCATCGGTGTCCCTGGGGGGAGGGCATCGGCCCCCATGCCATCCGCGGCCTCCTCTCTGCCTTCACGGTTGCCGGATGCCGTCGCCTCTGCAGGCGGCCCGCCCGCCGCCGGAAGGCTGAAGTCGACTCTGTTGGGTGTGTGGAACGCATGTTCCGTTGCTGCCCCTCCTTCTGCCATTCGCGGCGTGTCCTGCGCAGGCTCACTTTGCTCATCGCCGGGGCTGGCGGAGGCGGAGGCGGTGGCGGGCATCGGCACTAGACGGACATCGCCGTCGTTGTCAGTCCTGTCCACGTCCACGCACGCGGTGTCGCACGGGCTAGAGTCCCTCTTCTTCTCTACCCCTGTCTCGTCCGCCGCTGCTTCGGCAGGTGTTGGCTCTGCCGCGTCCTGTCCAGCGCCGGCCTCCTCCTGCGCCTCTACCTGCACCGGTGCCGCTGGAGATTCCGCGGACACAGGTGATGCTGCTGCTGCTGTGTCGGCCACAGGGGCCTCGGAGGCCCCAGCGCCGCCTGGCGCTTCTGCCTTTTCCGGTGGCGGCAATGCCGGCACTTCTGCGACCTTCTCCGCTGTGGTGGCCGGGTACGGCTCCATGTGTTGCTTCCACACATCCCTCACGGCACGTTTGCATTTCGGGCACGTGAAATCCCAACTCTTCGTCGCCATCTCTGCCTTGTCCTTCTCCGTGCTGCTCGACTTGCCGAGTCCGCCGATGCCGGGCTCGTCTTCCTGCCCCATGAAGAGTCGTAGGGCAATGAGGATAAGGCCAATGTCGTACGTCGGCCGCCACAGCTCCTTGTGGAACGAGCTGATGGTGGAGCAAATCTTTTGATGCAGCTTGAAGCGGCCGTTGGGGGTGAAGAAGACGATGTCGGGCGGCGCGAAGGGGTAGTTGAGGGGGAATGTGAGGGTGCCGTGGTAGATGCCGTCTCTGAACGCCAGTGGGGCGTTGTGGTGGTCGGCCAAAGGTCCTCGGATGGTGAAGTGCCACTCGTAAATGTTGTCGTCGAGCGGTTCTGCAAAGTAATCGCAGACCCGGTTGTTGGGGTTCATCATGCTGCGGTGCTCATTCCCAAGACGCTTGATCGCTTGTGCCATGTTCCCTTCTTTTGGGACTTCAAGAAATAATAGGAATGTAGAGTTGCTTCTTCCTTCGCGGCGATACTCCTCCCCCTCGTGTGATGTGTGGACAACTCTGCGCGTGTGTAGTGCGTGTCTCTCGATTTATCAAGAGAGGAGGGGGGGGGGGGGAGGGGGAGACGAAAGGATGGTGCGAATGGACTACGGACAATTCGAAAGGCCCTGAGCCAACTCTTTTTCTCCTTCCTTGATAATACGAATACGTTTTCAAGAAGCTCATTTTACGTGTTGGCAATGGAGAGCAGTGCGAGGGATGGAATGCAAGTGAAGGAGAAAGGATACATTGGCGGGGGCAAGCATGTGGGCGGGGGGGGGGGGGAGAGAATAGGGGACGGCTCGTCAGTTTCACTGTGTCATCCCGTCTCTTGCCAAGTACTCGGCTGCAGAGAGAGGGACGGCATATCCCCCCCCTCTCCCCCCTCCCCCTCTCCCTATCCCCCCCCCACACAAGACCGCACAACTTCGTCTCCATGTCAGTCTTTGAGTTCCCTCCTTTCTCTTTCCCTTCTCTCTTTGTGCTCTGAGTGTTATGTGTGTGTGTGTGGGGGGGGGGGGGTACTTGTTCAAATCGGCTTTCCAACAACAATAACAGTAGTAATAATAACAGCAGCACTGGCA
The DNA here is from genome assembly GCA_030849825.1 of Herpetomonas tarakana. Classification (NCBI taxonomy): domain Eukaryota; phylum Euglenozoa; class Kinetoplastea; order Trypanosomatida; family Trypanosomatidae; genus Herpetomonas; species Herpetomonas tarakana. The sequence continues at coordinate 21,873 of JASAOB010002787.1, forward strand.
GTAGTCATGATAGAAGGGAGGGAGGGGGTGGGGAGAGGGAGAAGCCCGCCGCCACACGGCCGCACCAGTGTCGCATAGCTTCCCTCCACACCGCCACCGCCGCGACAGGAAGGAGAAAAAGAGAGAGAGGGGGTTGACTACTTTGTATTACATTACATTACATTACATGGGGAAAGTAAATAAGGAAATAGACAAAGAGGAAGGGTGTGTGTGTGTGTGTGTGTGCATGTGTGTGTGGTGCTGTGTGCGGAGTGGGTTCCTCACGGTTGCTTGGGGATGCTCCTTTCCTCACTTTCCTCGGCTGCTTTTTGTGGCGTGAGCAAGCGAGGAGGGGACAGCCGCACTGCCCCCGCCGCCGCCGTGGCCATCTCCACCGGTCTTTCGACTGCTCTTCCCTTTGCCACCACTACCGTTGCCGCCGTGGTCTTCTTCTGTGGATTGGAGCCGTGGGGCATGTCGGGCGAGCATGCGCATGTCCTCGGCGAGGATGTCCGCCGCCGTGTGGGCATCATGGCTAACGACGGCCGCATCGGCACCCGCACCACTACCACTACCAGTTGTCGGGCGTAGGCGTTCCACGGCTGGTGAGCCGGAGGGCGAGGGGGAGGCGGGGGACGCCTCGCCGGCCCCGCCGCTGCCTTGTAAACGGTTTTCCATGAGCTGCTTGTACTCAATCAGCTTCTGCTCGCGGGCAGCGTTGCGGTGTTGCAGCTCCTCGACAGGGTGGGTGAACGTCACGCCAGACTCCAGCAGCAGCCGCTCGGTTGGCTGGAACGCCTCGAGCTGCTGCTGCGTGCGTTGCTGCAGTGCCTGCACCTGGGCATCCACCTCGTCCTGCACCATGGCCCATTTCTGCCGCGCCAGGCTATACTCCTTTGCCTTGGGGTTCAGCGCGTCCATAGCGACCTCCTGCTGGATGCTGTAGTACTCCACCTTCTTGGCAATCTCGTCCGCATGCCGGGACTTCTTGAACTGCAAGTCGCCAAGGGTGAGGTAGAGGGAGCGGAACTGCGCAAGTCGCTGCTTCCGCGCCGCGAGCAGCTCATCCTGCACGTGGGTCTGCAGGACATCGCGCAGGTAGGCGTCCGTGTGTGCGCAGCCGAACTCCACAGCCGCCCCCATCTGTTTCACGCTGTCGACGAGCACGGCGAGTTCCTGCGCGGTCTTGGCCAGCGCTGCCCCGTGGGCATCGGCAAAGTACTGGAACGCCGCCGCTGCCTCGCTGCGGTGGCGCTCCTCCTCGAGCTTCTCCATCCTGTCCTGGACCAGGAATGCTCGCTCCTGGGCCAACTCGCGCAGCCGGACTTCGAGCTGCGCCATGGCCTTGAGGCAGTCCTCCTGCTGCAGCGTGTTGCCGTCGAACAGGCGCTGCCACTCGTTCTTGTACAAGGACCACCCCGCTTGCTGCCGCGTCCGCGTCTCCCTCAGCCTGGTGGACCATGCTGCGAGTTTGCGCAGGTCCTCCTGGGCCTTCCGCTGCCCCCCCTCCTCGCGATGGAGGGCCTCCTGGTACGACGAGGTGAACTGCTTCTGCAGCGCGCGCAGCCGCTCCCGCGGCTTGTCCACCTGCTCGGCCTGGTAGCGCGCCATGACCGCCTCGAGCTTGTCAAACAGCGGGTTCATCGACTCGAGCAGCTCCGTTTGCTGGAAGTACAGGTTCTCGCTCCGGCGCATGTCGCCGTCTGTGACGGCCTGCTCTTGCTCGTGCGCTAGCTCATCCACGTCGAAGGTAGCGCGGCGCAGCTGCTCCTTCGTGGCCTCCGTGACCGCCTCGAGTGTGGGACTCTGCAGGGCCTCGTTCAGTAGACGGAGCAGCGGCTGCGGCCACGCGCCAAGGGTGGCGAACAGCTTTGTCGCCTCCTCGGCAGAAACCAGCGACGGCATCGCGTGTTTGGCTCCACGCCTCTCGGCAACAGCTTCTGTTCTCCCAGCGGCCACACCAGCGGGCGAGCTCGCCGGCGCCAACCAGCTGTCCTTCACCTCCTGCACCGTGGAGCGCATGCGCTCGACAAGCAATGGCAGGTGCCGCATCGTGTGCGGTGAGCTGGGCAGGGACACACTTTCCCCCTCGGCCCTAGCCGCGACAACGGCAGCGTCGCCTTCCCTGGCGAGCCGCTCGACATCGTCCTGGTAGGTGTAGCCAGCGCAGTGCGTCAGCTCTTGGAAGGCAGTCCGTACCTGCGCGAGGGGCTTGACAGCGGCCTCTCGCTGGCTCGTTCCCCTCTCCTCGCCGCTGTCACTACTTTCGTTGCTATCGGCGAAGGCCAGAAAGGCTGCCGCCGCAGGGGCAGAGGTCGATGTCGAGGGGGGCTTCAAGGCGAGCTCGCAGAGGGCGGCAAACTTCTTCTGACTGTTCCAGGCGCGAACCGCCAGCAGAGAGGCCGTCGTTGCGCTGCTGGTGCCCTTGGCGTAGTTTGTGCTTGTCGGAGAGGAGAAGGAGGTGGGAACAGGGACCTGCGTCCGCTGGAGCTTTGTGAGGGCTTCGTTGCCCACCTCCGCGGCTTCCAGCTCGGTGAGGAGTTGCTTCAGTTGCTGTGTCGAGCCCAGCAGCGCTTGCAGGCGCGTGGAGGATGGAATGTAGGAAGAAACCGCGCCGCCGCCGCTCCCATGGCCTGTCGCCTTACCATCCTCCTCTCTGTGGTTCACCACAGAGCCAAGGACCATGCCTGCTGCCGCCTCCACAATGGTGGCGCGTAGCTGAGCGCGTACATCCTCGCTGGCGGTGTGTGCCATTGACTGGAGAGGGAAAGAGGCGGGTTACGTATGTCGAGGATACAACTCTTCCTTGTAGAGAAAACGAAAAGGGACGGCTGATGTTCTGTGCGCTGTGTATGCCTTGCACATAGCGAGGGAGAGGGGGAGGGGGGGGGGGGGGAAGGCGAAAGCAGAAGAGGGGGGCCAGAGGGAGACGGGAAGAGAGACGGTGCCAGAAGGTCAGGGCAGAGGGGACACCGAGTGCGGTATATGTATGTATATTATCCCCTCCCTCCACCTCCCTAACACTCGCACACACACACACAGGGTGGTCCTGATGAAGATGGGAGGAGGGGGGGGGGGGGGGGGATGATGTGGGGCTTGGAAAGCGGAATGAAGTGAGCGCCTCGCTACGTGGGTGTGTGTCTGTGTCTGTGCATGATAGAGGAGTCGTGTGCTAAAAGCTTCCTTCCTTTCCTCCTCGTTCCGGCGTTTTGCTGGATGGAGTTCTGCGCTCCTCCTCCTCAGTACAATGGTGCTCCCAAACCGAAGAGGTACCGCATGCCGGGCCAGGTGCAGACGCGGGCCGCCGCGCTCCCGACTGCCTGCCGCACCGTCTCCTCGCCCAGCTCGGCGATGCGCTTGTTCGTTACGCGGATGTCGCCGTTGTTCGTGGCGAGGATAATGGGGCTCGAGGCCTCCTCGACGTGCTCGCCCGGGGGGAGCTTGCTGTACTCCTGCAGAAGCCGGTTGCTTGCCAGGTAGAAGCGCGGCGGCTTGCCCCCGTTCTGCCAAGGGGTGTGCGACCCCGTGACCTCGCGGAAGTCCTCCACAAAGCTGCGCGAGATGTACGGCATGATGGGCTGGAGAAAGTAGTTGCCGAAGCCGCCGTTGAAGGGGGTTGCACTGCGAATCTTCATTGTCACGGCGTCTGGGGCGTCGTTGGACAGCAGGTTCAGGTAGGAGCGGTAGTTCTTGCTGGCGATCCGGAAGAGGACGCCGCTGCCCGTGAGCTCGAGTCTCCGGAGAAGTGGGAAGCGGAAGTAGTGCGGCGGCACAGACCCGGCGATCGACGGGTTGCGGCCCACATCCAGCTCGACGAGGGGCACCAGGTCGGGCCGCAGATTCCCCATGGTGACATCGTCGTCGACGTGGCGAAGCGGCTTGGCAAGCCGGGAGGCGTACACGAAGCCGTCCTCGATCGTGTTGGCCAGGTCCAGGCCCCACTCCGCCAGCTTCGCGTGCACCCCGCGGTGGGCGAGGGGGAGGAATGGCGCGACGGGGCTCTCGCTCTCCCCACGAAAGTGCCCGAGGGAGGCGGGGAAGCCAAAGTACTCGGCGAGGTCGTGGTGCTGCGTCTGCGCGCCGAAGAACTCCAATCGCGTCAGCACGCGGCGGAGGCCGTCGCCAACGTCCGTGGCGGTGGCGGTGGGGTAGCCCCGGCCCGGGACCGTCGCCCGGAGCGCGAGGACGCTGCGGATGGGAGGCTCAGTGGGCCAGTAGGATGGCGCGCGGGGGCCGATGATGTAGAGCTTCTTGTTCTTCGTCTTGCGGAGCGCTTTCAGCATCCTCTCCTCGGCCAGCCAGCGGCGACGGGCGTGCTCGCCTTGGAGCACGTGCTCCCAGGTAAGCGTCACGCCGTGCCGCGCCGCGGCGCCTTCGAGGAAGAATCGCATCACACGGTCCTCCTCTTCCACCTCCTCCGCCTCGTGCGGGTGCGGGTGCGCGTCTCGTCTCGGGCCGGCCGTCTCGCCCTCCTTCTTCTCCTCTTCGCGGCCATCCCAATCCATGGCGACCGCCCAGGGCGGGCGGTACGTGCTGTGCCGCGCGTCCTCGCGAACAAAGGGCAGGAGGTCGTTGTTCTCCGCGTGGTACTCCACCGGCGGCGCTGCCACAAACTCCGCCGGGAAGAAGGGTGACGGGCCGCGCATGTCTGCCATCGCCCACGTGGTCACCCTTGGGCCCTCCCGCGTGCTGCGGCTGCGGAGGCCGGCGTCGGTGGCGGTGAGCGCCGCGGGGTCGTGCATGTGGCCGTGGCAGTCGTCGCCATCGCCCCAGCCGTCACAGTCCTCCTTCTCTCCGCGTACGTCGCTGCGCCGGGGTAGGAAGCCGGCCAAGCCAAGGTCCCGCAGCTCCAGCGAGAACACAGTGACGGGAATGGTGTCTACATCGGCCAGCCGACCCTTCCCCGTACTCTGGGTGAGGCCAGTGTCCGCCAGCGCCTCGTGGATTTCGCGCAAGGCGCCGTCCATCACCGCGGAGGTGGGGAAGGACGAGGAGGAGGACCGAGCAAAGACGTTGCCCCCGTACTTGCTCACGTTGCTCGGCGCGGTTGACGGGGACAGAAACGGACTGACAAAGTCCGCGTCGGTGGACACCCGCCCGCTCGTGGAGCGGCCCACTCTGCCCACATGCTTGGGGTTCAGCTCCCCCTCCACGCTGCCGTAGTACACCCGCGGGGCCTGGCCCAGCGCGGAGAGGAGGAGGCTGCTATGCTCATACGGGAACTTGTGCTCGTCGTGGAATAGCTGCTGACCGTAGGCGGGGGCCCGTGCACTGGCCAGCCCTCGCGGTGGTGCCAGCCACGCCTTCTTTATCCCTTTCCCCCAGGCACGGCGGCGGCCGCCATCGCCGCGGAACAGAAAGGGGGGCCGTTGGCGCAGCACGCGCCGGAGCCAGCTTCGGCCGCGGTTCGCCGACCCCTTTGCAAAGCCCTGCCCGTTGGCGCCGTCGCCGCCGTCGTGGTACTCGAACCAAACCGCACGGGTCCAGGTGTCGCTCGGGAGGCCAGTGCCAGTGGCATTGTCGTCGAGCATGTACCACAGCGCGATGGCGCTGAGGTGGGCAGCGGCCCGCTGCTCCTCCGTCAGGTCCTCCAGCGCCTTCTTCTTCTTTGTATGCATCTCCGTTTGGCTGCTGCTGCTGTTGCTGCCCGTCGTCTCCGCCTTGAGGTGGTCTCCGTTCTCGTTCATGTAGCGGGTCCTCCCGCCATTCAGGTTGCTGAGCGTCTGCGCCAACAGCAAATCCCGCGTGCGCTGCGCGAACCCGCTCGCCTCGTCGCGGACCCGGCCATTCACATTCACCTTGTCGCCCAGCTCCAGCAACGCCTCGTAGCGTCGCGTGACATCGTCGCGTTTGGCAGCGGGCAGGCGGTGAAACACATCTCTGCTGTACGCCTGCAGGTAGCCATGCCGCTCGTCGAGGAGCTTGTAGAGAGGGATGTGGATTACATGGCAGCGCACTCCCACCCAGCGACAGTAATCGTCCCCTCGCCACGCCTCGGACAGCGCGGGGACCGTGAGGGCGAACAGCCGCAGGAAGTGGAGCGACTCCAGCCGCATCGCGTCGGCGTGCCGGAGTGCGCGGAGGTACGTGCGCTGCACAAGGCCAACAAAGCGGGTCTGGCGTTGCTCCGCCTCCAGGTGCACTCGGCGGAACTCTTGATGAGCCATGTCGAACTGCCGCTGCTCCGCTGCCGCCTCCCTTGCCCCCTCCGCACCACCGCCGCCGTCACCGGTGCCGACACGCGACGACGACGACAGCTGCTCCGCGTTCTTCATCACCTGCTCCCCCCAAAAGTACTGAAAGCGGCGCAGCTGCTCCGCACGCAGCTCGCGGTAGTTGGTGTAGAGGATGTAGGTGTGCAGCCGTGTGTGGTAGAGGGAGAGCGGGGTGAACACCTTTGGCGGTGGCCGGATCGACTGCCGCGGCCGCTCGTACGCCCCCCCCGCCGCCGCCGACGACGGCGACGCTGTGGCAGCCGCCCTTCGCTTGCTGTCCCTTCTCCCCCCGCCACCACCATGGCCGTGGCTGCTCCTCTCTTCTCTGCCCTCGGCGCTGTTCTTCCTCTTCTTCGCGGCGGCGGCGGCGGATGCGTGTGACAGAAGATGCCCGTCGTCGACCATAGCAAGATCGAACGCGCTGGCCTCGTCGTGGTCGCTCCTCAGGGCCAAGGGCGTGAACGGAGGGAAGGGGGCCGCGTCGCCGCCACCGGTGCCGGTGCCGCGTCGAGGCCCTCGCCCGCTGAAGGCGTGTGCGTCAGGCGTGATGGAGGGCTCGAGGGAGAGCCACCGCAGATCGTTCAGCACCATCTCTGTCACCTGCGCGTCCGACAGGAAGTGTGGCGGCACGTGGGGGTCTCGGTCCACAGCCAGCACGCGATCGAACGCGGCGAACGACGCGGCTGGTTCCGCGAGGGGAGAGGTCTCGACATGGAGAAAACCATCCGCCACGGCGATGCCGGACGCGGCGCCGTTCTCGCCACTGCCGGGAAACAGCTCCCACCCCCACGAGAAGAAGAGGATGGTGGCGCTGACAAGCGTGCAGAGGGTCAGCTGGCCCCACGGGCCAACGTCGCGGCGCACCAGACACCACAGCAGGTGGACGACCTCACGCCAGACGCTCTGCAGATGGTGCAGGACGGTGAGCTCAACGGCAATGGCATTCGATACGTAGGTGTTGATCAGCTCCCCGGGGCTGGGCTCTTCCGGTTTCCTACTCATGCCCGAGCAAGAAGGGAGTAACGGCCAAGAATATGATATATATATATATATATATATGAGTATGATGATATTACTATGCGTCCACGCAACAGCAGCAAGGAAGAGCGAAAGAATAAGATGTGCACAAGCAAGGCGAGGCCGCTTGGCTTCTCGACAGAGAGAGAGAGAGAGGTCCCTTACCGTATTCTACAGGGCTGGCAGAAGTGAGGGCGACGAAGAAGAAGAGGAGAGGGAATGACACGGGCCCTGCACAGGCTGCACTGCGAGAAGCCTACCGTCTCTACCAAAAACGGCCATCGGACGGGGGGGGGGGGGAACCGGAAACATGATGTGTCGTAGTCCCTACTCCCCCCGCCCCATCTGCTCATCCACGCAGCGAGAAGCACGCGTGCAGGCATACTTACGCGTTGATGCGTCGCATCCTTTCTGTGTATGTGTGCGCGCCATTACGCGCAGGGGGAAGAGGAGGCGGAGGAGAAAGGGGGGGGGAGTGAAGTGAAGAAGACAAAGGTGTCACACAAAAGAGATGGAATACTTACAGTGTGTGTGTGTGAGAGAAGAGAAGAAAAGGAAAGGAGAGCCCATCAGACACCAGAAATAGCGTAATACCTCTCCCACCTTCATTCTCCACGTCACCTGCACACATACACACAAATGGGGGACCTACAACGGGCCAACCACTCACGACACCACATTCGCTGTTGCTTCCTGCCCCCCCCTTTTTTCTCTCTCTCCTCCTCCTCCGCACCGCCGAGATATGGACCGTTTACTGTGGCAGGGACGCAAGGGCTCGTTGCTTGGCGATCAAGTCCGTCAGTTGCGGTAGTTCCCGCGATGGGAGGCCCAGCACACGCCGCCTCGCCATCTCGACATGCCTGGCCCGCTTGAGCTCCTCCTCCACGATAGCCTTGGCTTCTGCGGTGAAGACGGAGGAGGTCACAAAGGCAGACGCCCCCGCCGTGGGCGGGCGAGGGGGCAGCGGGGCAGCGGCGGCGCCAGCCCCATCCCTGGACTGGCTCCTGTACAGCTGAAATACGTCGCCTTCAATGACGTGGTGTCCGGGGACGGTGCCGGCGGTGGAGGTGAGGGTGCCGCGCTGGTGGGCTGGCAAGGCCCCCGACTGCGGGGCCAGGAGGGTGCGCATGTGGCCCGCCAAGAGCGGCTGCGCGTAGGCCGCCAGCGCGGCGTCGGCCTCGGATACAAACGGGACGTAGGCGCCGACCGCCCCCAATGAAGTGCTGTAGACTACCAACTCGACCGCCAGGGCGGGGTCGGTGCCGTTGCTCGGGTCATAGTACTGCTTCTTGAGCGACGTCACGACCTGCCCCGTTGCGTGGCTGGCGACCTCCTCGAGGTACTGCTTGTGAGAGATGAAGTTCTCGGCCTCGGCCAGCTGGGCGTCTCGCATGTCACCCACGGGGAGAGAGAAGCCGTTGCGGTTGTCGAGCCCAACGCGCAGAAACGTCACGTTACCGAAGCGGTCGGCGACGGCGACGGTGCGGCCGTCCCTCAGCACCACGAGCGAGGACGTCAAGCTGCGTGGCACGGCGTCGCGGGCGACGATGAGGAGGAACGATGGGATGCTGCCCTGGGCGTGGCTGTTGGCGCTGTTGTTGTTGCCGTTGCCGGCGCCGGACTGGAGGCTGGCCACCAGCACGGAGTGACTCGCCGTTGCACAGAACACGAGCAGCCGTTGCTCGCGGGCCCGCTTCAGGGCATCGGGGTTGCTGAACGGGACGTGGTAGAGGTCCGAAAGGAAGTTGTTGCTGCTGTTCGTCGTCGCGCTGCCGGGTGGCGGCGCGACCCAGGCAGTCTCAATAGCAACGATGCGGGAGGGCACGCCGGGCAGGTGGCGCTTGCGCAGGAACTGCTGCTGGCCCCAAACATAGATACGCAGACCATGCTCCGCACCGAGGCCGACGAAGAGCAGCCCAACGTCCTCGCAAATGTGCACCGCGGACGGGTAGTCGACGGGGAGCTGGGCACCGGACTTGGGGTCCGCATCGGAGCGAATTACCGTCCGGTGCAGCGGCTCAATCTTGAGCATCGGCTCGCCTGGTGCTGGTTGGCCCCGCTTCTGGCCTCCCTGCGGCTGTTGCTGCTGCGTGGTAAAGCGGAACGCGCAGAGCCAGCCCTGGGCCCACCCAGCGCCGCCACCGCAGCCGGCACCGTGAGTATAGTGCGCCGCCGCCCCCACCACGACGACGGGCTCTTTGCCAAAGTCCTCGACGAAGCTGCCGACGGCGCCGCACAGAACTGCCTCGCCCTCGGGAAAGAAGTACCGGGGCAGCACCCGGTTGCTCTCCTCGTGGTAGAGCTGCAGGGTGCTGTTGTAGACGTTGGCGCGGCCGAGCGCGCGCTGCGGCGCGTCCAGCGGGATCGCGGTGGGCGTGCTGCCATCCCCCGCCCCGTCCACCTTCAGCAGCCGCTGCTGCTGCCGTTCTTCGCGCATGGCCTTGATATCCGCGATGCTGTAGCCGCGGTGCTCGGTGGAGAGGAGAATGTAGTAGGACGGCCGTGTGGTGTGCTGGAGGATGCGGCGACCGGCGAGGGGCAGACTGTGCGTCGTGAAGCTGTACTCCAGAGACGACGCACCGGAGCCGCTCTTCTGCGCCGAGAACAGCGTCAGCTCATTCGCGTGCAGCGCCACCACGCACTCTTCCCGCATTCCCACCCCGCCAGCGCCGGCGCCGCCGGCCGAGGCGGCCGTGATGAACGTCAAGGAGGGGACGGCCTCGTCATCCTCGCCACCACCACCTTCCTTTCTGGCCCTGTCGCCCCCCTCCGCTTCTTCCTCCTCCGGCTCCTTCTTCACCTCCGCGGAGCTGGCGGCACCCGACTTGCCCGCCGAGAGAAGCGGCTTCTGGAAGTACGCAAAGGCGTTCTGCCGGTTGGGGAAGCGCCACGGCACGACCTTGGCGACGCCATCTCGCACCTCGCACCGCCAGGCGTGGACACCGGACTGCACATAGCACACCGTCTGCCCATCCCCGCTGATGACCTTGCACGGCGCGATGCCGCATGTGAGCTCGTCGCGGGCCATCACCTTGGCGGTGACAGGGTCGAGCTCGCAGCGCGTGAGGACGCCGTTCATGTGGCCAATAAAGCAGAAGAGACGACGCCCGCCGTGCTGCTGACCCTCCATGGCGCCAGCCTTCCTTTCTCCAGCGACGCTCCCACCACCACCAGCACCGCCACTGCCGCCGAGGTAGGTAAGCAGGACCGAGACGATCGCCCCACTCGTGCTGTACCGCACGCTTCCATCGTCGCCGCGGGTGGTGAGGTCATCCTCCTCGTTGCCGCCGCCGCTGCTGCTGCTGCCCACGTCCTTGCAGTTGATCTTCTCCACCGGCTCCCGGAGCTTTGCGGGGTCGACCAGGTACACTTCCTGTGCGATGGTGGCGATGGCGGCCAGCTCCAGCTCCTCTCGTGGGCGGGCTCCCCCTGCCCCTAGCTGCTGCTGCTGCCGTCGTGAGCGATGGTGCACCTTGCCGCCGGCGGAGGACGGGCCGCTGCCATAGAGAAAGGCGTTGAGCTGTGCGTCCATCGCGGCACCCGTCAGCGACTCCACAGATGGCTGGAGAAGCGAGACGGCCGGCGAGGGCGGGAAGGTGGGCAGGTCATCGGTCTGCTCCAGCTGGGTGCCCGTGAGCCCGAAGGAGAAGCTTGCAATGCCGCCACCCTGCGCAAAGGACACCAGCACCGTCGTCGGTGTCGCGGCGGCGGCCAGAATCAGCTTCCCGTGTCGGTGCGTCCACGTCGCCGGCTGCACCATCGCGACGGCAGCGGCGCCATTCGACTCGCTCGGCACACCGCTTTGCCTCTCGCGCTCGCGCTCCGCCTTCCCAATGGGCTGGAGCACGTAGATGCCCCGCGGGGTCACCTGCACGTAGCCAACGCCGTACTTGAGCGTGGCGGCTGTCAGGGTGCGCTCGGCGGTGGTGAAGCCGGTCCACCAGTCCGGCTCCATGGTCCGCCCGACGTGGTATGGCACGGTGGTGCCCTGGCTCGTCGTGATCAGCAAGGTGTCTGTCCACAGGTGGCTCTCTCGGTTGCTCGACGTTGCCAGCAGCTCCTGCAGCGTTTTCTGCCTCGCCGCCTTGGTGGCCGCTGCCGCTGCGGTACCCACCGAGGAGGAGGAGTGCTTCTGTGGCACTTGGCCGCTGCCGAGCACGGAGGCGTTGCTGTTGGCGCTGTCCATCAGGGCTTGCACCTGTGCCACGGCGGCCTCGAGCTCGCGAACAAGATTCTGCAGGGCACTGGCAGAGAGCACGGGGATGACGGCCTCGCTGGCGAAGGGTAGCGTGAAGCGGCCCTCGCGGCGGGTGGCGTAGCCAAAGCGTGCGTTGAGCAGAACGCTACCGGAGCCGCGTCCCGCGACAAGGTTGAACTGCATCTGCGGCTGCGAGGATGCCGTGGCGGCTGCTGCTGCTGCTGATGGTGGGGATAGTAGTGGGGTGGGCTCCTGGTTCGCTCCCGGCGGCGCTGGTGCCCTGACGGACTTCTCCTCCGCGGCGCTCCCGGAACTTGGGATGGACGAGGTGAAGCTCACGACTGGCGGCGTGTTGGGGTAGGTCTGCACCAGAGCCAAGTGCTTCAACGCGTTGTGGGGCTGGTAGACGGCAATGACTCTCGTGATGGTCTGCAGGGCGGCCACCGCCGGGGAGGGCTGTTGGCGAGGCAGGGGCTGCTGTTGCAGGAGAGCGAGGAGCGTGCCGGTCGCCTTGGGCTTGCGATCGTCAACGTCGTGCGATTCCTCCTTCTTCACGCCAGCGTCGGCCCCCCCGCCCTCCGCCTCCTCGCGCGGCCGCTTCGTGTCCGCAAGGGTGGCACTGTCGTCCCCACCACCACCACCGTTGGCGTGGGCCGCGGGCACCGCCAGCTCCCTCACCCGCTTCACCCGCTTCACAATGTACTCACTCTCCCTGGTGTAGCCGTCGCGGACGATCTTGTATAGGCCGTGGAACGGGCCCGTCTCCGCCCCTGCCAGGAGGAAACCCCGAGGGAAGAGAGCCATGTCCGTGACAGGCGCGATAGTGTCAAAGTAGTGGACAGAGAGCGGGTTGACTACATGCGGCTGCGGCGCCGTGCTCCCGGCCACCTGCTGCTGCTGCTGTTGCTGCTGCGTCGTCCTTGCCGCCTTCAGGGCGTCATAGGCCTGCTGGACATCCACGCTGGAGAGGAAGACGCGAAACAGATCGCCGTGCTCGTCCTGCAGCAGCAGGAAGAAGTCCCTGCGCACGCAGGTGGTGGCGTGGGCAATGATGGACGGGTCGTACAGCGTCTCGGTGAAGGCCATGCGACGCGGCAGCGGCGCAGAGCACTTGAAGACTCCAGTTGCCGGCACCCCGGCACCGCTGGCGTCGCCGCCGCCGCCGCTGTTGTTGACGTTGTTGGTGGTGGTGTTGAAGGCAGTGGGGGAGAGGTCATACCACACCAGCTCCGCGTCGGTGCAGACCAGCACGCCGCCTGGACCGTAAGGGGCGGCGGGCACTGGCACCAGGCGGTGTGCCGTGGCAGGCAGCCGCACGAGGTGCGTGCGCTGCACCTGCTGCAGGCTTGGCACGTAGGCATACACAACGAGGTACTTGTGCTTTTCACTCTGCCTCCTGGCTGCAGTGCTGTTTCCTGTGTTGGACTGCTGCTCCTGTTGCTGCTGCTCCTGCGCCTCGACCGTTTCCTGCTCCAGCACGGCGAACACGCTCGTTTCAAGGAAGCCGTCGAGCGCGCAGCAGGAGAAGATGACGGTCTGCCGGTGCGCGTCGATGGGGGTGCCCAGGGCAATGATGCCGCGAGGGGCCTGCATCCGCTTCTTCTTCCGCGCCAGCTGTCGGCTCACCGCCCCCTCGTCCTGCCCTCCCTTCATCAAGGAGCGCTTTCCTTCAGCACCACTGCTTCTCTCGTTCTCGTTGTTGTTGTCGTCGCTATCCTCGCCGCCGCTGTCGAACTCGCCGCCGTTCGCCATGGCGCCGCTGGCGGTGGAGCTGCCCGCACCAAGCCAGCCCAGGGCCGATGATGACGGTGACGAGGATGCGGCACCCGCGTGACCGAGCGACGACGACGAGGACGAGGGGGTGCCGAAGCTGGTGCGGCGCAGCGGGAGCACCACCTTGTTACGCATTAGCGAGGTAACCAGCACGGCACCGCCGTTGGGGTCGACGGCGAGGCGGGCGCCGGGGACCGCCAGCCGTGCCCCACTCCGGCCGAGGCACACCTCATCCACCTTCACGAAGCGACCCCTCAGGGACGGTGCCACATAGGTGTTGATATTGTTGTTGTTAGTGTTGGCACCGTTGCCGTCATTGACAGAGAGGAGAGAGGTCCGCGTCGGCACCGGCGGCTCGTCGAGCTCGTAGCGCAGCACCGTCGCGTAGCCGGATTCGCTGGTGACGATGAGGTAGTCGTAGCCCCCGCCAGCCGCGAAGAGCGAGGCGGCGCTGGCGGCTCTGCCGTCCCTCTGCTGCTGCGCTCCCCCACGCGTGTCGTGCACGGGGGAAGGGGCTGACGTGCCTCCTCCCAGACCGGTCGGCACCGCCGCCGCCGCCAGCACGTTAACAAACAGTGGACAGCTGTGGATGCACTCGGCGCTGTTCCCGCCGGCGCCGCTCGCCTGGCCACGACCACTGCCGCTGCCAATGTGCAACGTCCACAGCTCCAGTACATTGTGGCGGACGAGCACCACGTCGTTGGAGCCGGGTAGTGTGAAGCTGCCCTTCACGGTGTGGCTGATGCCCTGCGTCGGGATGATGGTCTGGTGGTAGAGGAGCGTGCCGTTTGCGTAGGGGTCGACGACGACGGCAGCAGCAGCAGCGCTGCCGCTGTTGTTGGCCTCGCCACGTGTATCCGCCTGTGGCTGCGTGGGCACCCCATTGGTGGCACGCGAGGCCATCATGACACCGTCTGTTGCTTCTGCGCTGTCGGGCCTTTGGTAGTTCTCTCGTTTGCTGAAACACGAAGAGAAGCTTATTGTGTTGACTTGTTATGACAAAAAGAAAAACAAAACCGCGAGTGAAATCACCAGTTTACCCCTCACGCCTTTAGGGCTATTGCTTTTGCTATAAGAATAGCACCAAACGAACGGCGCCAAGACGGACAAACAGAGAGAAGAGGAGGGGGGTATGTCCCGATTCTATCCTTTACCGCTTTCGTTACAAGTTGTTTTATCTCCTCCTTTGCGAGAGTGTGCGTTAATGTGTGTGTGTGTGTGGTCTCGCTGTCCGTCTACGAGGCAGTGTTTTGGCCAGACGCAAAGGGAATGAGCTGCAACGACCACCAGTCCTCGACGATACCTATGATGCTTGAGAAGTAAAGCAGGCATAAAGCGCAAGGAGGGGGAGGAGGAGGGATGGTCAAGTGCTTGGACAGATATCCGTCCAACGATGCAGAGGTGGGGGGGAAGTGTGCGGGGGGAGCGCGAAGGGAGGACAGCATTCACAGAAGTGGAAGTCAGCTTCCAGAGAGGAAGGAGGGGAGCAGCGGACCTGTGCACCGTGTGCATGATCCGTTGCTTCCTCTCTCTCTCTCCTGTGTGCTCATGTGCCATCCGCCAACATGTCGATAAGCGAGTGCGTGCGCGTGTTTACGATGCTACGTGTGGGGGACGGGGGGGGGGGGCAACAGGAAAGAGCAGCAGTAAAACAGACGGGTCAGCGACACAGAAGAAGTAATAGTCGGGATGAGACAAGATAAAAGGGGGAGCAGCGGGATAGATGGTGGTGTGTACTTGGGGATGGATGTTTGGGAACAACGAGGAGGGATAGTCAAAGGAGTACGCACAGTAGAAGAGAGCAAGGAGCAGTGCTTCTCTATCTTGAGTAGGAACGGTAGCGTTTGAACGGGGGAGAGTTCAACAGCGCTGCCCTCCCTCTCCCTTCCCCTCCCTTTAGCGGAAGCAGAGGTTAAAGAAGAAATGAAGGAGAAGCAGTGACAGAGGAGAAGAGGGGAGAGGGCTCAGTCTGGAGGCCTTTCGCGTCTCCTTGTCTCCCCTCTTTTCCGTGAGACTCTCCTACGAGGCCTTGGACACCGTCGTCGGCCGCTTCAACATGGCCAGCGCGTCCTTGCGCTGGGTCACCTCGTCGAGGGCGGCGGCCGCTGCTGGATCCGCTGCCATCGCCGCCGTGTCGGCGTCGGCCTGCTCCCTTGCCACCTTCTTCCGCTGAGCCGCCAGCACGGGCGTCGGGATGTCCCACGTCTCGGACCCCATCACCCGCATCGTGTAGAAGAAGAGCCCAATCGAAGTGACGCCGAGGAGGACGCCAACGTAGTTCGCGTAGCGCCGCTCGTCACCGTACAGCCAGTCACGGTACATGCCAGTCTCATCAAAGGTTCCCTCGCCTTGAGTTTCACGGAGACGATAGTCCTTGCCGCCGGCCACGTTCGTCACGAGATTCGCATTCTTCCATCGCGCGCTGCCGTGCAGCTTGTGGGTGGTTTTGTAGACAGGCAGGGAGTGCGCCACCGGCGGACCTTTGCGGGCGTTCTTCTCGCCCGGCTTCAGATCGAGAGGACCTTCAAAGAGGTCCTTGCGGAAGCCGCGCTGGGACATGTAGAGGCTGCTGCTGCTGTTGTAGTGGTGGTGGGGGGCCGAGGTTGCTAGGGTCAGGAGAGAAGCTACGGAGGAGGCGGAACCCGCGCCGCTGGCGGAGAGGGGAGAGCTCAAGTAGAAACGCTTCATCTTTTTCTTCTCTTCTTCCTCAATGTGTGTGTGTGTGTGTACGAATATCTGTTGCGAGGCGAGAAGGTGAAGACGAGTGAGTAGAGTGGATGAGAGAGTGAAAGGCGCGAACAACAGAAGCACGAACAAATAAATGAATCAATGTCGCAAAAAGGCTGAAGTGGAAGCAGAAAGAGGGAGAGGGGGGAGAGAGATTGATAATGATACCGGAGTGTACACAGGAGGGGAGGCTCGTGAGACGAGGTGGGTCCGGAGCCCAGAAGGAACTCTCCGTTATTGTCGTTTCTTCTCTCTCTTGAGGGTTTTCCTGATGGTCATCCCTTCCCCCACCCCCTCCCCCACCACAGTACTCGGTGGATCTCCATCCTTTCAAGTATTCTTTGTTGCACGCGAGTGCGTCTGTGTCTGTGTGTGTGTGTGTGCATGGGTGTGCATGTGTGTCATGGGTGCTCCCGCGAAGGATACATACATCTTTGTGGAATGAGGAAGAGAAATAGAGAGAGAGAGCAGGAAAAAGGAAGAGGGAAGCGCTTCGACGGCAGAACGTGTGAATGATAGCAATAGCAGTAGCGACAATGGCCGCTCAGTAGATCTTTGCCGTCCGCCGAGGTGGTGGGGACAGAGAGGGGGATGGCGTGGTGGCGGTGGAGCCCTGGCTGAGGCTACGCGCGGTGCGACTCAGGGCACGGAAGTTCTCCATCTCCTCGGACGGTGTGTGGCCGGGGAATGAGTTTCTCTCCTTCCTCGCCACTTCGTTCCGCTGCTGGACGAACGGTGGGGCGGGTGGCCCGTCATAGTAGCGCCGGGGAGGGTGCAACACGGGTTCAGCATCGGACCGTGCCGCGTCGCGATGGCGGCGGTGGTGTTGGTGGTGGCGCCGATGTCGTCGCGTTCCGCCTGTGCTGCTCTCCGGCTGCGGGTGCTGCCGCTGCTGACGACTATTGCGTGACACTGTTGTTGACATTGTTGCCGAGGAAGGGGGGGAGGGGAGCCGTGGCTGGGGAGGCTGCGCGCGACGACCGCTCTCCTCGCTTGTGCGTCCGCAGCGGTCCAGCCACTGCGTCACCGCGGCGTCAGCATCGGCACTGTTGCTACTGGTGCCATCCTCGTCGTCTTCCTCCGTGTACCCTGAGTACGACGACGACGACGACGAGGAGTAGGTCACTGTCGCGTCGGTGGTATCCGCGTCGTCCGCAGTGTCCATGTCGAGTCGCCGCCGGATGTGCGGTGTGGTTGGGTCGTTCCCATCCTTACTACCCACTTTCCCTCGCGCGTGAGCTTCGGCGTTGCCAGCCGCGCTGCTCAGCGTCGTCGTCTCCGCCGTGCCTGCTGCTGTTGCTGCTGTTGTTGTTGTTGTTGTTGCGGTGCCGGAGAGCGGCACGCTGGTGGGCGGGTGTCGGCGCTGCGGCTTCGGCTTATAGACCTTGGCACTGCCGCCGCCGCCGCCCGCGTCCCACAGCGCGTTACCAGCACTCCCCGCGGGCGGCCCTCGCTGTTCGCTGCCCCGGTGGGGATGGGGGGCTTTTGCGTTGTCTTTCCTCTTCTTCTTTGGTCCGTTGCGTGTTGCCGCCGCCACCTCGCGGTCGAGGCTGCCGTCTCGGCGGTCGCCCCCGCTCGCCCCCGTTGGCGCGTTGCCATCCCAGACTTCGTCGTCATGGGGGTGGGGACCAAGCCGCCGCCGCCGCCTCCGGCTCCGCGCACTTCCTTCCTGTTGCGTTGCGCTGAACGGGGTGAAGGAGTCGACCGAGTATCGGCTGGCGCTCTCTGGCGCTGCTACTGCCATTTCCGTCGTCAGCATTGGGTTCCCGCTCCGTGCCCTTATCAACTCCCCGCTGCCCACGGGCTCTGGGGAGGACGCCTTCGTGGGCGAGCGGGTTATCGTCGTCACGGCGTCGGTCCGGCAGAAGGCACAGGGGGCGGTGGTGGTGGTAGGGGCCGTTGCGGGCGGTACCCGGGCCCTTTGTGCGTGCCCTTCTTCTCCTTCCCTTGGGCCTGGTGCAACGATCCTGACCTGTGAGCCGTTCCCGTCGGCCTCGTCATCGTCGTCGTCGGTGGAGGAGGTGAAGTAGTCGCTTTCCTCGCCATTTCCTGCGACGCTGTGCCGCGGCGATGGGTCCTGGTACTCCTCCGTGAGGCTATCGTGGCCGCCATTGTCCGTCTCGTCCGCGGAGTGGTATGTGCACAAGAGCGATGCGTCCGTCCCGTTGCCGGTGCGTTTGTTGGCCGTACCTCTCCCACCCTTCTTACTTGCGTGGCCCTCCTTGTCGATAATGATGCTGTGGCACCTGCTGTGGCTGTAATGATGCGTGTGGTGGCGAGGCCGGCGCACCACACGACGGACAACGACGAGTCGGGCCGCCTTACTGCTACTGCTACTGCCAACTGGTTGCTGCTGTTGTAGTGGTGTGGACTGCGATAGTAGTAGTGGTGGTGGCAGCTCCACCTCCCGCTCAGACGACGGCGGTGGTGGAGGCGAGCGTGACCAGTGTGGCAAGGGCCGCGGCGCGGTCGCGTCGCGTGGCCCCCTTCGCTCCCCGACCTGCTGCAACGAGGAGGCCGCTTGCTTTGGTGGCTGCGGTGCGTCCTCCTCCTCATGTTGCATGGCGGGGCGATGGGGCGGCGGGCTCGCGGAGGAGGAGCTCGAATCGTGGTAGTACGGCAGGGAATGGACTCGCACAGAGACTTCTTCCTGCTGCTGCTGCTGCTGCTGTTTCTGCTTCTGCACAGGCAGTGGCAGCGGTGGTGCCATGCCCGGGTCGCGGTACACACAGGTGCCGGTGAAAGCGGGTGACTCCTCATCGCTGCCTTTGTTGCCAGCGGTCTTCTCACCCTGTGACTTGCCACAGAAAAGCGGTTCAATGGGCTGTCGCTGCTGCTGCTGCTGGTGATGCTGGTCGTGTACGAGAGGGAGGTGTTGCTGCGCCTCTGCCACGGCGGAGGGTGGTGGGGTGTGGCCTGCCGCCTTCGACAGTGGCGGTGGTGGCGAGCCTGGCGACGATAACTCGGCCACTGCTCGCCGGTCCGTCGCGTGGCCGCCCCCGCGCTGCGGGTGAGGGGAGGCGGGGGAGAGAGTGGAGCCGCGCGGCAGCGGCGTGTCGGCGTGGATGCTTGTATGCACTTCCGTGGTGGAGGGAGATGCTGTGCCGTCGCCTGACGCTAACTTTTGTTTCCTCCGAGCGAGAAATGAGCACGGCACGGCGGGGTGAAATGTTTCCTGCCTGTCGGACTGCTGCTGCTGGGGTGTGGGGTCCGCACGATTGTTTCGTGGGGGCTGGGTGTGAGAGCGAGGTACCGACGCGGAGGTCCCTGACGGGGTGGGGGAGGGGTGGTACCCCGCGTCCCCAACCGAAGCCTTCGGATGCTCTTCTTTTTCGTCGTCCTCATTCCCTCCCCTCTTTTGCTTGTGGGGCGGACTGAGCGACTTGGGCTGCTGCACCACATGGGGGCCATCCTTGGGGCTGGCTGTGCCGTCGTCTCCCACTGCTGCCGTGTGGCGCTGGGCCACGGGCATGCGCAGGGGCGGTTCGTCCCGCGCTTTCCCCGTGCCCTGCGTGCTTCGATGAGCGGGGTCGGCGGTGGCGAGCGACACCACCTGCCCCGTGCGCGGCCGCCGTCGCTCCTTCTCTTCGTCTTCGGCCATTGCAGCGGTGTCGTAGCCGGGGATATGGATGCTGCTGCCGCCGCCGTCGCCTCCCCCACGACCGAGCCACTGCTGCTGCTGTTGTTGCTGCGGCGCTGTCGGTGAGGTGGCGAAGGAGGACAGGGGACGGCCCAACGGTTCCGGGATGGAGAGAGAGTGCTGGCTCGCGGAGAAG
The DNA here is from genome assembly GCA_030849825.1 of Herpetomonas tarakana. Taxonomy (NCBI): domain Eukaryota; phylum Euglenozoa; class Kinetoplastea; order Trypanosomatida; family Trypanosomatidae; genus Herpetomonas; species Herpetomonas tarakana. The sequence goes on from JASAOB010002787.1 coordinate 41,558, forward strand.
AACGATGTTGATGCGTTGGGTGTGGTCGGCCTATTGCTCCTCGTGTGACGGGGACGGTTGTGGTCGGAGCTGCGAGAGCGAGAACGGGGGCCCTCGTCGTTTACGCTGCCATCGTGCGATGACGGAACGCCGGAGAAGGCGACACTGCTTGTTCCCCGTCGTCCCCGCCGCTGCCGATGGCGCCGCCCGTTGCCGCTCTCCGGGCCATCCTGCACTCCTTCCCCACCCGAGCCGACGCTGTCAGCCTTCCCGTCGTCGTCCCCGTCGGGGCCGTTGCCGCCCCCCTCCTCCCTCCCTTTGCCGCTTTCTTCCCCGCGAGCCACCGGAGTCGGCGCCACGACGGTGAACGGCGGTAGCGGCTTCCTCGGCTCCACCTTGCGAAGCCGCTGCCGCTGCCGCTCCATCTCCTCCTCCACCTCCTGTTGCCAGCGCGCGGCCGCCCTGGCCTCCTGCGATGGCGTCACGGAGCGTGAGGGGGTGGTGCCCCCGTCGACTGGCTCAGTCTCCCCTACACCGCTCCTTCTCGTGCCCGCCGCCGCGTCCTCGTGCTCTCGCGCCGCTTGCGCGTCCCTTCGCCGGGGTTGGGTGAGGCCGACGCCGCCACCGCTGCTGCTGCTTCCCTCTCTTCTTCCTTCCGTGTTGGCGACGAGGCCGGCAGGACGCAGGGCACCTGGCGGGGCCGCCGGCGACGTAGAGGTGGGACGCCAGCTTGTCAACGGCAATGCCATCCCATCACCATCACCACCGCCGTTGCCGTCCTTGATGCTGGGGAACTCATTGTTGACGACAAACTGTCGCGGGGCGAACGCGCGGTAGCCCGGCGTCTGCGAGCGGGGAATGGGGCCAAAGCTATAGTTGCCGTGGGAACTCCCCTCCGGCGCCATCCCCGAGTGTGACAGGAAGACGCTAGAGGAGGGCGATGGTGTCAAGTGCGCGCGTGCCGCTGCCGCTGCGCCGGTTGCCGGGGACACCGGACGCGAGATCGGCTCCTGCCCTCGCAAACCGGCGGACTCAAACGCCGGCTGGCGTGTCGGCCCTTTCCCAAGCGCCGCCGATGCCGACCGGCTGTTTGCGGTTGTCGTCGACGCCGAGGACTGCAGGCGCGGCAGCTCGGTGGCCCGCTTCAGCTCTTCCTCGTTCATGTTCCCCGGGGCGAGCGGCTCCTTGGGCAGCGCCTCCCCCTCGCTCTTGCTTCGCGTATCGAGAAAAGGACTGGTGTAGCTGTCCGCGTCCGGCAGCTCCAGCGGCGGCCGGTGCCTCGCGACCTCGCAGATCTCCCAGCGCTCTGGCTCGTACAGGATGACTGGCTTCAACCGCCCCACGTCCTTGTGCTTACCCGAAGCGAGGCTAGGCAGATGGACCCACGTCGTGCAGGGCAGCTCCTCTTCATAGGCGGTGAGCTGATCGAGCAGGGCCTGCCGTAGGGCGAGCCAGCGGTCGATCAGCCCGCGCAGAGCTTCGAGGAACACCCGCCGGACCGTATCTCTGTCCGGGCGGAGAAGGATCAGCTGCTGTGTCTGGCAGGTGGGGCCGGCAAGAAGGTCGAACAGCCGGATCGGGCTGTTGTGAATGGTGCTGTGGTGAAGGGTTGCCTTGATCGCGATGGTGCGGCGGCGCAGCGCGGCGGCCTCGTCCCCGCTCTCGGTCGGGCCTCGCGGAGGGAAGGACGGCGTGGGCAGACTCGCACTGTTGCGACAGCCGTCGTCGACGGCGCTGGTTCGTGCCCGGGAGGGAGCCGGCGGCGCCACGCCAGCCTTTGGCACCGCCTCCGTGAAGCTGTAGTTGGCGATGGAGAGGACGTCTGGGAGGGTGCTGGGCACGAGCAGGGGACAGCCCTCGCCGCGGCGGCCCAGGCGGGGCTGCCATGCTTCCCGCTCCGCGGCGTCGGCCAGCCGGTACGCTTCCTCCGCAAACCCGGCCAGCTCGCTCTCCAGCTCAGGAGAGAAGGAGAGAAAGGACAGCACGTCGGAAAGGGAGCAGACGCTACTGCCCGCCGAAGCAGCAGTAGCAGTAGCTGTCCCTGGTGCTGGTGCTGCTGCTGACAACGCCATTGCCGACGATACGGTGGAGACGATGGCCTGGGCAGCCGCCGCCCTGCGCGCGTCCACAGCGGTTGCCCGTTTGCCTCCCCGCCGCCGATTCGGGCCCGTGTGCTCGCCGCTGCTGCTGGTCGTGGCCTCCCGCTGCAGCTGGACGCACTCCTCGGGGACGAGCACGCACGGCGCGAGACGCAGCCGACGCTGCTCGCTGACCTCGTCAAAGCAGAAGACGACGTCGGCGCAGAGGTCCATGGTGGTGCTCAAGGCCTGTGTGATAACCTGGCCGAGGTCGCCTTGCTGCTGGAGCAGCCCGAGGCCGTGGAAGGTGTCCTCGAAAAGGTCGCCGCGAAAGTGACCGGTTAGCTTCACGATGCGAGCCGGCCAGTAGAGGGACTGTCCGGTTGGCACGCTCACGGCCGGCTTCGCGGGGGAGGGGGCCGCTCCGCCAACCTCGCCACAAACCGCCACACTTTCGCTTTCCTCGGGGCGGCGGCTGTCGCCTGGGAAGGAGCCGCGGCGCGTCTTGGCCAGCCTCTGCACGTGAGTGTTCCATTCCTCGCGCTTCCGGTTCTCAATGGCAATGGAGCGGAGGACGGCCTGCAGCTTTGGGTTGCTGCTCCTGCCCGTCTCGCCATCGTCCGGCCACCGCGCCAGCACCTTCCTGCCCTCCACTACCCCGCTTCCGTCCCGTGTCGGCCCGGGAAAGACTAGCAGCTCGCGCTTCACCTGGACAAGGCAGGCGGCGTGGCTGTAGTCGATGTTGCAGGAGAGCGACTTAGGCCGCAGGTGGAGGGGCGACGCGGCGACGGACATGCCCCTCACACTGCCGCTGCCGCTGCCACTGTGCAGGCTCAGGGCCGGGCTCGTCGATCGCCCCAGTGAGCGCCGCCGCCGTCGACCATCCCCTGCGTGTGCGAGAGTCGCGTCGTCGTCGTGGTGTTCGGTTGACAGTGGATGGCCGCCGTGCTCCTTCTCGTGGAGGAGGGACGGGCTCGGCTCGCGGGAGGAGGACGGGGTCAGAGGAAAGGTGAGTGGTGGCGTTCCCTGTGCGTTGGCGTTGTCGTTGTTGACTTCCTCGTAGCACAACGAAAGGAAGTAGGCCGCTGGCACGGTCCCGGCCGGTATCTGCCACACGCGCGGGTAGCTCACCGCAAAGGCTTCCGCGAGCGGGGACGCGTGCTTGCCGTAATGCTCGAGGTTCCTCTGGATGTCTTGCAGTGCCTCGACAGCGTGGCGTCGCGCGGCGGCGATGGCGACAGCGTCCTCGTTGGCAGCGTCGTTGCCCTCAGCGGAGGTGGCGGTTGTAGTAGTAGCGCTAATGCAAGGGACCAGCGCCTGCAGCGTGTCGTGGAGGATGTCGCTGCAGCTGCGGGCGGCGTCGTCGGCAGAGCCAAAGTATGTCTCGCGGTAGAGCTGCTGCTCCCGTGCGTCGTGCTGGGTCAGCTTCTTCTCGCGCTGCCGGGCCGCATCGGCTTTCATGCGGCTGACGAGTACATCGCCGCCGTTGTCGTCGTCGTCCTCGCCGCCTTCACCGGTGATCACGAGGTCACGAAGGGAAAGCATACGGGGGGGGGGGGGGGG
>JASAOB010002787.1:45258-62807 GCA_030849825.1 Herpetomonas tarakana
CCCCCCCCCCCCCCCGCGCCCCCCCCCCCCCCCCCGCCAAATACAATAAGAATGATACAGCACTAGAAGGAGGAAGGGGAGGAGAGAACAGAAGGGATTTCCCTTCTTCGAAAGGAGATTATATATGTGTGTGTGTGTGGAGAATGTATGTTAGCTTCCTAAGTCTAGAGACGGGGCAGGCACAGAACAGACCGGAAGGACCGGAGAGAGGAAGCAATGCTGCCGCGTACCTGTGAGTATTTTGATTGATTAAAAAGTGTGTGTGTGTGTGGGGGGGGGGGGGGGGGCGGGGGAGGGGAGACGCCAAAGGGTTCTTCCCGTGACTGTACCTTTGATGAAGTGTAGAGAGGAGAGAGAGGAGAGCAAGAGTCGAGATCGTGGCGTTCCACCCCGTGATAGGTGTGTGAGAAGGAAAAAAAAAGCAATCGCTGCCCCTCCCCCCCCTCCCCCCTTTCACCCAGCAAAGGCAGAGGCAGCAGCCCACTACTCCTGCAGAGGGGGGGGGGGGGGGGGAGGGGTGGCGTCTCCGCACTACACCTCTCTCTCTTTCTCTATCTGACGTAACGGCACATGTAGACTCATTTGGGCAGTTTTGAAAGGACCAAACTTCTCCCCCATCCTCATCTCGGAAGGGGGGAAGGGAGGCCAACACGTCAGACAACTGCCGCAGTCACATACACACACACAAAACAAAACAGCAACGAGCCAACCAGCGTAGGAAAGTGTCCGAGGGAATAGCCCTGCTAGTTCCGCGAGGGCTGGTCGGGTGGCACGGCGTCCCAGGACTGTGGATAGCGAGGGCGTAGGCGGAAGCCGTATTCTTCTACAAAAGACGACCCGCCCCGCTGTCCTCCTCCCCGTTGGGTGGGAGGGGGAGGGACAGGACCGTGTGTGCCGCTGGCGGATAGGTTCAGCTGCTCTCGCAAGGCAGCAAGTCGCTCCGGCAGCAGCAGCGGTGCCCCGCCACGGCCAGCGCCGTGTCGGTAGCTACGGCTGCCAACACTGTCGAACGAGGCGTCGTTGTCCTGGTTGGCACTCTTCACCATGCCATCGTGGGTGCTCTCCCGCAGCGGAGCCACTGCCCCTGGGAGTGTGGTGGTTTGATGGCTCTTGATTTTGTAGTACGGTATGCGCAGGACGGCCTCGTTCATCTCCACGGTGTCCCGCTTCAGCCACTGATCATGGCGGGCGGCGATGGGCAGTGGGTGCAGCAGCTCCCGCCACGCCGTACGGTAGCGCAGCGCCAGGATGGATGCCTTGTACATGACTCAAGTTCTTCCGCCCCCTCTTTCCTGTGTGTGTGTGTGCGTTGGCCAATGCCGCTACTGTTCTTCGGCTTCTTCTGCACGGGAAGTACACAATGTATGGTGTACAGCAGTTCCTTCCTGTCTCGCGTTTCTACTGATCCTTCCCCACGCTTCCGACTATTTTGTTCTTCTTGTGGGTGTCGTGTTGGGAGTGGAAAGGGGTTGGAGGGGAGGACTGCAGAGAGTGATGGTAGTAGATCCCTCCTCTTCCCCCTGTAGGGGCTCACACATACGCATTTACCAACCTCCCTCCCTCTCCTCTTCATTGTATTGCCCACGCGGCATCTCCTGAAGGAAATGTGCGCACACACGCACCACACAGGCATGAGTGAAATGACGCTACAGGAGGTGTGCGTGGGGAGGGATGGCCCCCCGTTCTCTCTGTGAAGTGTCTTTGTTGGGATGGGATGAAGGGTGTGTCGAAAGCAAAGAGGTAGAAGTGGGTGGGGAGGGGGGGGGGGGGTGAGGAAGGTAAATGCCCTTCCTCCTTGTGGGGGTGGGGCGTGGTGGTGGTGGGCAGTGAAAGGAGAACGACACACACACACACACACACACACTTGCAGTCAGGGAAACACACCATACGTACAATAGCAAAGAGGGAGAGAACTGTTGACATGTGTAGAAAGGGAGGGGAAGACGGAAAGGCTCCTATCCAAGAAGAGGGGGGGGGAGAGTGGTGGTGGTGGGACAACGCAAAGCGGCGGAAGCCCCCCTCTCCCCCCCCCCTCCTCAACCAGCAAACTCCCCGCCCTTCATCTCCCAAAAATAAGGAGAGAGTGCTCAAAAAGGACTCGTAGCAAAGCACCATAGGCATAAGTCTAATGCACAGAGAGAGAGAGAGAGAGAGGAGTAGAAAGTTGATTGTGTTGCTGTCGTCTATGGAGAGGGGGCTGAGGGGAAAGCGGGTGACGGTGGAGGAGGTACAGAGAGAGCGAGAGAGCTTCGCCCCCTCCTCGTCTCTATCGCCGAATCGGTCGAATGCCTCTAGGCTTGGCGACTGTCGTCGCGCACTTGGGAATGTGCCGTTCCGCCACATCTTCGGCAAACTTGCGCCCGCAGTGTGGACACGGCACCCTATCATCGTACTCCGGGCCCAGCGCCACCGGCGGCGGCATCGGCATCATCGCCGCGGACGTCTTCGCGTTGCCGCCACCTTGTCCCTTGACGGCCTCCTCGTAATGGCGCTGCTGCTGCACCGCCTTCATCGCCGCCTGGAACTGCTCATGCTGGATCTTCCATTTAGGCAACTTGCTCGCGCTCGCCGCGGCATTTCGATTGTTGTTATTATTGGTGTTGCTCCTCGTGGCCTGTACTTCTTTTATGCCCTCGACACCGTCCAGCCGCATCCCCTTCACATCAAAGACCTTTCGTTTGCTGCGCTCACTCTTGGCGCACACCTTCTCGTGCCTGGGCAGGACCGACACACGAAAGCTGCGGCCGCACACGGAGCACGGCCGCCGCGGCTCAGCTGCAGCCGCCGCCGCCGCTGCCGCAATCTCCTCGTTGCTCATGGGAGCGGATGGCACTTCGGTCGTCCCAGCCAGCTTTGACGATTTGCCTCGACCACCACCACCTCCCACAGCGGCGGCGGGCAACGACCCACTCGCCGCCGCGGGATCGTAGTCGTCCGGGTACGGGTTCACGTTGAAGCCACCGCCGCCTCCGACCGGGACGTCGTCCAGATTGAGCGGAGCTGCGCGACCGCTGATGGCCGCGTCAGCACGCACGTTTCTCGCCTTGGCCCCTCCGCCGGCGCTGGCGCCAGCCTTCTTCCCTGCCACCGGCTTCTGCGGTGCCCTTGCGTTGGCAGCGGCAGCACCAGCACCGCTGCGATGGCGGGCGAAGTCGTCGTCCTCGTCGTCCAGCCCGTCATCGTGGTGTCGGTGGTTCCCAGACCCGCGATCGTCGTCGTCGTTATTGTTGAACCTACTATCTCCGTAGCCGGGGCTTCCGTGAGAGCGCGGCTTCGACGTTGCCTTTCTCTCTTTCTGCGTTCCGTTGCTACTCTTCGTCCCGGTTGCGCTAGCAGTAGCATTGCTGCTGCTGCTGCCGGGACCGTCGTAGATGCGATGCACATCGGCGGTTTCAAAGTTCCACTCTGGTTTGCCGCCAGTGTTTTGCCGTCCCTCGCGCTGTCCACGCACACGGCCACCACCACCACCGCCGCCATCGTCCTTGCGATAGAAGAACGCATGGGGGTCCTCCTCCTCGACGACCTCCTCGTACAGCTCCTCCCCATCTTCCTCCTCCATGGGGAGCGACGCTCGCTGCTTAGGCTGCGGATGATTGCTTTTGCTACTGCTGGGCTGTTTATCGCCGCCGCCGCCGCCGCCAGCGCTGCGGATCTTGCGCTGCTGCTCCTTGAACTGGGCGATGCTCTGGCGGAGGGATTCCAGGGAGACACTCATCCCCGCGTCCATGCTGTTACTGTTGCTGCTGTTCTTCTGGTGTTGGCGCTGGTCTTTTGGCGAGCCACCCGCGCCGCCGCCGCCGCCGCTCTCTGAGAACTGCGTGGAGAGAGCGAGCAAGGAGTCCAGCGACGTCGTCGGGAAGTTCTTGTTGCTGTTGTGCGGTCCGCTGCCAGAGGCGGCCGCGACGCGAACGGCTTGGTTGGACAGCATGGCCCACAGCTGCCGCGCCTGGTCAGGGGTGATGATGCCCGTCTGCGTCGCCTTCTTGAAGTCTTCTTCCATCACCTGCAGCACGGTTGCACCCGCCGCCGTGCTTTCGGGATGGTTCATCTGGGTTGAGGAGAATGGCACGGGTGGACCCCCGCTGGGGGAGGAAGAAGCAGGCCGGTTGGCATGGGTGTTGCTCGCCTGCTGGTCCTGTTTTTGCTGGTGAAGCCGCTCCTCTCGAATCTGCCGAGCGCGTTCGAGCTGGGCCTGACGCTTTGCCGCGTAGTCCTGCACAAAGTCCGTGGCAGCCGTGTTGGCGCCACCACTTCCACCAGTGCCTCGCGATGGCCTCATGGGGAAGGAGAACTTCGTGTAGATGATACACGAGGAGAGAAAGGAGGTAACACGAGTATATATACACGTGTAGCGGCAAGAATGGCAATCGCAACAATATATACGTGTGGAGGAGGGACAGAGAGAGAGAGAGGTGTTTAGTCACCAGAGGGGAGGAATAGAGAGCAAGATCAATAGCGGCAATATGATAGTCGCTAAGTTTAAGGGGAGGGGGGGGGGGTTGAGAGGCTTCGCGAGGCACGTACCTTTCCTTCTTCTTCCTTTCTACTCAATCAAAGGGAGTGTGTGTGTGTGTGTGTGAATGTTGACAATGGAAAGGCCCGATGATATGGAGAGAGGAGGGGGAAGACTCTTTGTATATCCACTGCGTTCGAAAGGGTGCTCTCCCCCTCACCTGTTGTAGACTCGTTCCGTGATCGACGGAGGCTCTCTCCCTCTCTCGCCGTCTGCTGGCTCTTCCCCCGTTCCTTCTCTTCACTCCGCAGGTTCATAGCGGGTATGTGGGTACGAGGGGTGTGTGCCTGTGTGTGTGTGTGGGGGGATGGGAGGGGATGGGAGGGGAAGGAGGATCTCACAAGGGAACAAAATAAAGCGAGAGCATGTGCTGTGGAACGTGAAGGAAAGGTGAGCTGAGGAAAGGAGGAGAGCAGCCATCACCATCACCATCATCATCATCATCATCATATCATCACAATAGCTCAAACACAATATAACAATCATCACACATAGCCATAGGGACGATGCCAAAAAAGAAGAACGATGGAAAGGAAGAGGGGGGGGGGGGGGTGGGTGGGAGGGGAGGCCATGGTCATAAGGGAACAATACACCATCGTGCGACATTGGCAGTAGATGAGAGGGGGGAGAGGGGAGAGGGGAGAGGAGAAGAAGGAAGTAGGAAGTGCTGTAGATCACATGAGATATATTGTACTTTAGGTAATCTTCTCCTTCTCGTCGTGGTTGGGAGAAGGAAGGAAGGAAGGAAGGTGATTGAAAGTGAACAGGTGAAGGGAGAAGAGACGACGTGACAGAGAGGGAGAGCGAGGTAATAGAGAGGGAGAGGGGGAGGGATGTTCAAGAGTAAAAAAAAAAAGAAAAGAGAAAGCAAAAGTGACATCGACAACAGCAACAACAACAATAGCAACGATAGCAGTAACGAAAACGGCAGAGTTCCTTGCATTCCCATACGGTGTCACTTGAACTCGTATCCGCTAAGGAGGCCATCCTCGCCGCCGGTACCGAAGCCTCCACTGCTGGTGCTGATGGCGCTGGCAGTGCCACTATCCTCGTTGGCACCTCCATCGCCACTGCCGCCGCCACTGTTTTGTTGGGCAGCTATGAGGTTCTTGATCTTATCGGCGTTCACCTGCCACACGTTGAACGCCTCTGTCTGCGGACGGCGCCGCTTGTGGGGACCGCCAGCGTTGCCGTTGCCATTGCCATTGCCGCCGCCGCCACTGCCTCCCGCCTTCTCGTCGAAGCCGCTGCCGCTCCTGAGAAGGTAGAAGTGGTCTGAGTTCGACGAGGCTTGGCGCATGGCAAAGTCATTGCCATCGTGAGCGCCGCTGCCTCCTTTGGGTGCGGTGCCATTGATATTACTCGCCGTCTGCCCCGCAGCAGCAGAGGACTCTGCCTGTCCGGCCCGCCGTGTGGGGGAGTGGCCGCCGGGGCCCTCCGCGGTCTTCGTGGGGCTACGATGATTGCCTTTGCTGCTGCTGTTAACAAACAGGTGAGCCGAGGCGGAGGAGAAGGACGTGCGCTGCGTCTCGCAGTCTCCCTCGCTATCCAACCCGCTGTCGACATCGGTGTTGGTGTTCATGTAGCGCAGGTTCTTCAGTGTTGGCAGCTCGGCAACGCCGCCGCCGCCGCCAGTGCGAGGGCTGCTGCTGCCCTTGCCGCCGTTGTTGTTCGTTCCTCGGTTGGTCGCGCTGTTGGGCACCGAGCTGGATATCGGACCCGCGCCAATGGCATTATTATTGCTGCGACGATTGTTCGCGCCACTGCCCGCGGCCGGAGAGGAGGGGGCTGTGGCGATGGCATTGTTTTCGCTGCGGTTGTGCTGACTTCCACTGCTCACAGGATGGTGGTGGTTTTGGGCGGTCGTGACCAGCGGCGTCGACGGCGTCCGCCCGTTGCCCGCGACCGTCTTCAGGATGACTGCGTTGTTGCCGTTCGCGTTCCCGCCACCTCCGCCACCTCCGCCCCCTGTGGTGCGGAATGTGGGGAGCATCTGCACCGACGCCCTGCCAAAGGAAGCGACTCCGCCGACTTGCTGCTTCCCATTGCCGCTTTCATGGCTATTGCTGTTGTTATTGCCATTGCTGTTTGAGGGAGAGATAGCGGGGAGTAGGCCTCCGCTGGCCGTCTGTGCAGTGTTCGGGCCATGCGGACCGTGTGCCAGATTCGCAAAGTGATAGTTGGTGTAGCTGTTGTTGCCCGCCGGCAGGCTCCCCATGTACCCGAAGCCGTTGCCGTGCGACATGGCTGGCGCTGTCCGCGTCGACGGCAGCGACGATGAGCCGGACCCGTTCGAGGGCAGCATGCCGTAGGGGCTCGCGCTTTGGCTGTGGTAGGTGCCCATCGCATTGGCGTTGCCACTGTGATGGGCGATGCTCTCCGCGTTGGGCATGGCGCCGCCGTTGTTGGCCGCCGTCGACGTGGAGGTGGGGCGGCGGCGATCGAAGCTGTCCGCGCTCCGCCCCGATGGTGGCGGCGCTGGCGTCATTGTGGAGCCGCTGCCAGAGTTGCTTGGCATGAGCGGCACCGCTGTTGCTGCTGCCGCTCCCGCTGCTGCTGAGGCATTCGTGCCATTCGCGTTCTTGCTCTTTTTGCTGGTGCTGCTGCTATTCGCCCCCTTTTCCTTGTTGTTGTTGCTCGAGGGGCGGTGGGACGGGCGTAGCGATTCCGCTGACGAGACTGACGAGTCCCGCACTCGCTGCGCCTTCTTCTTCAGCGAGTCCACGCTCTTCTTCTCGACTTTGTCCTTCTTGCGGCCGCTGGAGGTCCGCCTCACGTCTCGCCCACTGTTGTTGCTCCGCGAGCTCTGCGACGAGAACCGCGATGAGGCGGAGTTAAAGGACGACTCACTGTGCTGTCGGCTCCCACCGCGGTGAGGGCCGCTATCGTCGCTGCTGCCGTCAATGTCGCCAAGGCTGGCGTCGCTCATGTTGCCGCCACGGACGAGGCCAAGCAGCATCCTTCCATGGCGCTCGCCACCCCGGTGGCCGCTGCTCTCCTCCTCCTCGGAGGAGTACACGCTGTTCCCGTCAAAGTAGAAACCGCTAGAGGAGTGCTGCGGGTTGAGCTGTCCATTCGCCGCCGCCAGCTTGTTCACGCTGCCCTGGTTGATCTTGTTGGCGCTGTTCCTGCCGTTCCCGTTCCCGTTCGCGGTGCCGCTGCCGTTGCTGCTCTGATTTGCGCCGTTGGCGTTGGCGGTCTTGCCACGGAGCTTGCCTTCGCGGAGGCTACCGCTGCTAAAGCTCTGCGCGGGGGCACCACTGCCGTCGCTATCCTCGTTGTAGCTGCTGTTGCTGTTGTTGTTGTTGTTGTTACCCTTTCGCAGCTTCCGCGCGCTTCCTTTGCGGGCAAGGCCAGACGACGAGGACGGAGCACCGTTGCCGTTCCCCGTCCCGTCGGTGCCGTTCGCGAGGGTCCGGTAGCCGTTCAGCCAGGGGCCCCCTCCGCTCGCGCTCACCAGCGCAGCATCGCTAAGCCCCTTCTTATGGTTGGCGTTATTGCCGTTGTTCTCGTCCGGGGAGATGTCGTAGAGCCCTAGGCCCATGTCGCTCGTGAAGCTGGCGGCGAGGCTGCCATACCTGCTCAGGTGGAGAGGGTCCGTAGCGTTGTTCGCATTACCGCCCCCACCGCCGCCGCTCTGCGTGTACTTCGTCTGCGCTTGATTGCTACTGCCCGAGGGCATGAGGAAGCCGCCGTCGCCGTCGCCGTTGCCCGCGCTGTCGAGCAGCAGATCCATGCCCGAGGCCGCCGCCGACACGGCCGCGTTCGGCTCAAAGAAGGAGCTCATTTTCGACATGCGCGCTGCCTGACGGCTCACCTTCCCTTTCCCACCTGCAGGGGTCGCGCCTTCGCTTCCTGCTTTGGCGTAGTACAGCGAGGTCTTTCCCGCGCCTGCACCACCACCGCTGGGCAGCATGTTTCGCGAGGAGCGACGACGCAACAGGGATCGATTGCTTTGACTATCACGCATGTCGCCAAGATTGAACGTGCTGGTGCCCGCCATGTCGAGATCGCCGGCGTCGTTGTCGTTATTATTGTTATCCTTCGCGCTCCTCTTTCGCCGTAGCGCGTTGAGGTTTGAGCCGTAGTACATCCCGCCACCGCCGTCCGTGTCATCATCGTCGTCGTCGGTGCCGCGCCCAACAAACGAACCGAAAGCAGAGCCCAACTGGCTCTCCATGCGGAACAGAGACGGGCTGCGATCCAGGTCGTCGTCTTCCTTGTTTTTCGCACCGTTGCCGTTGCCGTGGCTCGTCGTCCTGCTATCCACTGCGGTCATCAGCCGCTTCGGATTCCTTCCACCCCCGCCGCCTCCAGCGCTGCCGCTGTTGGTGGAGGGGGTGACGAGCCGCCCGGAAGGCTTGCGCGGGGTGTACTCCACCGCCGGAGGTTCGACCACTGTCGTCGTTGTGCCGTCCTTCTTGGTGATCTTCACGGGTGGGCCCAAGGTGCTGTACTTGCCCTTTTCCTCCTCTGTGAGTCTGCGGCCGGCAGCCCTGCGCTTCAACAAGTAGGCGGCTCGTCGCTGCTCTGAGCTCATGTTATTATTGCTGTTGCTACCAGTCGCGTTGGCGCCACCCATATTCATCCGCCCGCTGCCGTGGTAGGAGAAGAAATCATTGTCCGAGGGAAAGCGCATGACGGTGCCGCTGCCAGTGCTGCTGCTACCACTGCTGCTTGACGTGGTCGACTCCAGGGAGGACAGCGAGTCGGTGTCGGCATCCTCGCCGTCGTCGTCGTTCTCGCCCACGTATGTGTTGTTTCCTCCGGCGGTGGTGGCAGCGGTGGCAGAGCCTCCGTAGACGTGCCCAGTCGCTCCACTGCCGCCTTTATAGCTGCCGGCGCCGTTGCTAATGTTGTTGATGTCATTCGGGTAGCCGGCGCCGTCGTCGCTGATGCCCGTCTCGACCCTTGCGGACCAGACAGACCCGCCGCCGTCGTCGACCGCGCCGCCGTGCCCACCATCCCTTGCCCCACTACCACGCCTGCTGTTCGGGTGGTGGCGCCGGAGGGTGGGATCCTGTGCGGAGGGACCGTTGGGGTCCAGTGGCCCAAGGCTGTACACACCGCCGCCACCGTTCGGGTTCCTCGCCGTACCCGTGACGGCGGATGCCGTGAGGTCGGTAATGGCGGTCGCCGTTCCGCCAGACCCCTGCGTGGCGGCCCGCTTCTCCGTAAACGCCGCCAACGACTGCCGTGCCGTTTGTCCAGAGACCTCGTTCCCCATTGCGTCACTCTCACTCTCTCTATCTGTGAGCCGCTCCTCGTATACCGGTAGGAGGGTGTGTGTCAGAGGAGGAGGAGTGAAGGTGGGGAGGCGTGTAGGAACTAAGTGAGGGAGGGAGAGCAATCAGCACGAGAGAGGAACTTAAAGGAATAACCGTTCGCCAAACTATCAGGTCGAGAGATGACGACGTGGTGGAGAACACGAAGAAAGGAGAATGCACGTGACTACTTTTGTGTTTCAAGTGAAGAACAACAAACAATAAAATGAAAAAGGCAAATTATACGCACAGAGACAAGAGTAACGAAGTGGGTGTGGGTGAGGGAGGGGGGGGGGGGAGGTGGCACACACGCGGATACTAGTACGAAAGGAAACAAAAAGGGATAACGAAGGAGAAAAGAGAGAGAGAGAGAGGCCAACAATAGTAGTAATAAAGGAGAAGTGCGTATGTACAAACACGAAGGGGAGAGCACGGGTGAACCGAGGAAAAAGAGAGACAAAAGAAGAAGTGGGGGAAGAGAAGCGAATGAATAGACAAGATCGGAAGTAAGTGCTCACAGTGATGGAGAGAGAGAGAGGGAAAAAAGGAGATGTGAAGGATTCAACTGTCACAAATCAAAGCAAACCTCACATATGTGGCGGGGTGTGTGTGTAAAGAGGGGGTCAAGAGTTCTGCTTTGCTAGCCTTACCTTGGCCTTCTTCTTCTTGAGTATTTTGAGTTTACGCACGACTATAGAGAGAGATGGAGGGGGGTGGGTAGGATGCGGCGGTACCCTGCGAAGGGGTGAGTGAGAGTGAATGGGAGGGGGGGGGGGGGAGATGAAGAGGAGGATGCCAACAGGGAAAGGACAGAAAGGTCAACAAGCGCAGTGCAAATGAGCGAAAGCCCTTCTTTTTTTTCTTCTTCCTCTTCAAGGTACATGTAGGATGAATGAAGAGAGAGGGAGAGGGGAGGAGGAGGGGTGAACATGAGAGGATTTATAGCAGACACATCCCCCATACACATACATGCGTACATGCATTGCATGACACTTCATTAACACACACACACACGAAGCTCCCCCCCCACCCCCAGCGGCTTCGAATGCCTCGTTGATGTAACATCGTTTTTCCATTTCGTCTTCTTTCGTTTAGAATGTGACAGGGAAAAGGGGAAGTGGGGGATGGTGTGTGTGTGTGTGCCACCTCGTCCCCCCTTCTTAACACATACCATGCATGAAGACTGCTGCTGTTCCGGTAATGTGTCTCGTCCTGCAACGAGGGCAAATCTGCCCATTTTCTCTTTTCTTTTCTTAAAGTCTTTCGCGCGCTTACGATAAGAAGGAAGGAAGGAGGAGGGGGGGAACACCACCAAAAGGTGTAGAGAGGCTCCTGAGCGAGAAGCGCGCGTACACGCACGCACACACACACACACACACAGCTCCCCCTCCCCCTTCCCTCTTTCCCTTCCTTCTCCCTTGGCTTAGCTCCTGTAGACGGGATACTTGGCAGCCAGCAGCGGAGCCAGCTTGGCCTTGGCCTCGGGCGAGAAGTGAGCAGGGTCGCCCATCACGGCGAAGCGCATGGCCGTGCGCGCCGGGTCGCTCTCCAGCGCCGCCTTCGCCGCGCTCTCTTCCTTCCTATCCGAGCTCAGCGTCCTGCCCAGCTTCGCGATGATCGCGGGCGGGTAGAGCTGTGCCTTGGCCCCGTTGGCCTTGACAACCGCCATCACAGACGCCACGTCCACATGTGGCTGCGTGTGCTCCCACGCGTCCATGTCCGTCACCATGGCCACCGCTGCGTAGCACATCTCCGCCTCCCGCGCGAGCTTCGCCTCGGGACACGTCGTCATGCCAATCAAGTGGCCGCCCAGCGCATTCTTGTTGCTCAGGCTCTCGGCGCGCGTCGAGAACTGCGGGCCTTCCATCACCACCAGCGTGCCCGAGGCGTGGATGGTGAAGGACTGGTCCACGTGCTCGTTCTTGTGCTCCGGGTCCCCATTGCTGCCGCCACTGCTCACCTCAGGCAGGGCGATGCCGAGCGCTTCCTTGTTCAGCCCAGCGCTGCGCTTCGCCTTTGGGAAAACTTCGCAGATGGCCTCAAAGACCAGCCGCGAGAGGTTCTCGGAGGTGGGGAAGGCGAAGTCGGCATGGGCGACGACGCCGATGCCGGCGAAGAAGGTCGACTCGCGCTTCACCGTCTTGTCAATCAGCTGGTCCACAAGGACGAGGTCGCCGGGGACGTAGCGCTCGTGGAGACTGCCCACGGCGTTAATGGCGAGCAGGTACTCGACACCGAGTATCTTCATGGCGCAGATGTTCGCGCGGTAGTTGACCTCTGAGGGGTTGAAGCTGTGGTGGGCCCCGTGCCGGGGCAGGAAGGCACACGTGACAGAGCCCGTTTCGGCATTGCCGCTGCCCTTGTCGTTGCCCCATTTTATCTCAGCGACGCAGATAGGGCCGCTCGGCTTGCCGTACGGGGTGTCGACGTCGTAGTAGACGGGGTTCTCCAGACAGCTCAGCTTGTAGACGCCACTGCCGCCAATGACGCCAATGGCGATGGGGGTCGGGTGGGGAGAGGTGTACGGCGTGGACATGCTTTTTACTTCTTGTTTCTTTCTCTTCGTTGTACCCGTGTGTGTGTGTGTGTGAAAGAGAGGTGTACGTGCACTTGTGAAGCTTGCTGTGAAAGTGAGGTACAGACAGCGAGACGTACCGGAACGCGGAAACATGCACATCTTCCCCCTCTCTCCTCATACACATATATTGTCGTCGTTGTTGACTCTGCGCTATCCGGGTCCTGCGGTCACAAACACTTGCGTGCTCCCCTTTCGCATTTGCTCCGGGGAGGAGAGAACAACTCGATCTCGCCTTGTGCATGACACACACACACACGCACACACATCTGCGATCACCTCCGTGCGCGTTTTTTTTTTTTGTTTGTTCGGTGGTGTTACGCACATTGTTAGTAGAGAAGAGGAGGAGATGGTGCGAGGAGGCTTAGTGAGGCATTAATCGTTTTATTACAAAAAAAGAAAGAAAGGAGAGCTTCCGGGAGGGGGAAGGAGTAGGAATCCACAACAGCGACAACCCTATCACAAATCGTTTCCCCTCTCCTCCCCCCCTTATTCTTTGACGTAGATGAGGGCAGTGCCACCAGAGCACCCTTCTCGCCTTACCCTTCCCCACCCCTCCACCTCACGCACGGGCGTGGGCGGCCTTGTACGAGAGGAAGCCCACAAGGTTCTCCTCCACCTCCACCCATTGCTCCACCTCCGCCTCGTGGTCCTCGAGCGTTGCCTTGTGGTACTTTCGCATCTCCTTCGCCAGCTGCGCTCGCTTCTTCATGTACTGCCGCAGCGGCGGCTGAAACCTGGCGAGGGTCTGGTGCACGTGAAGAGGGATGTACACCGTCGCGTCGTAGCGCTCGTCCAGGAACAGGTCTATCAGTGTGTTGGCGGCCTCGCAGCGTAGCGAGACAACGCTGTCAACCGCCGAGAGGACAGCGAGCCATTGCCGGCGCGCCTGGGGCTGTGTGGGGGGTGCGGCGCTGTTCGCGACAAGCCCGTTGCCCAGCTGCATCACGGAGAAGCCGTCGCTATTGCTCTTGTTGCCTTGCTGCTGACTGCTCTGGCCAGTGGATTGGGTCAGGCTCTGCAGCTGCGGCGACGTGCCGTGCTGGAGGACAGCCAGGGCAAAGCGGGCGGCGGCGGTGATGGTGTCGACGGTGGCGATGCCCGTGGCGAGTAGGCCAACAGCCGCCACGCAGCTC
The DNA here is from genome assembly GCA_030849825.1 of Herpetomonas tarakana. Taxonomy (NCBI): domain Eukaryota; phylum Euglenozoa; class Kinetoplastea; order Trypanosomatida; family Trypanosomatidae; genus Herpetomonas; species Herpetomonas tarakana. The sequence goes on from JASAOB010002787.1 coordinate 58,747, forward strand.
TGCTTCACCGGGACTTCTGCCTTGGTCTCCCAGAATAGCCGGGTGAAGAGGTCCATGTCTGTGGGCAGCGGGTGCACCATCCTCTGATCGAGGCCGGCGGTACTCGAGGGACTCTGGCCCTCCTGCCGCACCTTCTCATTTTTGCGAAGGACCGTCCAGAGGGCGGTGGAGAGGGGCTCCAGCTGCAGCCAGAGCAGCTGCTGGACCGCAGGGGAGACTGTCGCAGCTGCTGCTGCTGCTGCTGGTTCATCATTGTTGCCGTTGCTGTCAAACGCGTAGTAATGGCTGCTGCCACCTCCCCCTGTGGTGGTGGGGTTGCCTTCCACGCTCGCCGTCGAGACGATGAGCTGATGCTTCCCCCGCACGTGTTCGACCAGCGCACGCCACATCTTGTCCGGTGAACCAAGGCTCTCCACCGGCAGCATCAGCAGTAGCGAGGACGCACACCGCCATACAGACACCTCTGTGCTCAGCAAGATGAACTGCATGGTCGTCACCTCCGCGTTCTCGTCAGTGAAGGTGGTCAGCAGCCTCTGCTCCCGGTGCTGCAGGAGCTGCGCTTCGCTCAAGGCCTTTGCTGGGTCCTGCAGATTGGGGTACTGTGGCCCACCGGACATCACATCCACCGCTCGGCTCGCCATCCCCGCGTCGCCGCTGTGGGAGAGCCACAGCACGTCCTTCAGCAAGGCACCGAACGCGGCGAGGGCGTTGACCGGGGTCCCATGTGCATCAGTGAAAACGGCCTCAAAAAGGAGCGGAGAGAGCGGGTTTCGGCGGAACGCGGCTTCATCGTCGACGTCTCCACCCGCGCCTGTGGCCTTGCCGCTGCCGCTGCTGTTGTTGTTGCTATTCTGCTCGCAGATGAAGTGCACCGTCGCGAGGAGAACGCGCGCGGCGGCCTGGGTGCAACGGAGCTGTGCGGTACACATGTCCACCGCGCTCGTGCGCGCGTCCTCCCCGAGAAGAGATTCGCCCCCCGCGTCGTCTTCACCCCCCGCTTCCTCCTCCTCCTCGGTCATTGTTTGCCTCCTCCGCTGCCGCTCCTCAAGTAGTGAGAAGAGAAAAAGCATAAAGTTGTTGTTGTTGTTGCTGCTGTCGCGGTTGCCTTGCTGGGCCAGCCCGTAGGCGGTGGCGAGCAGCGACTCGTCACGCACCAGCAGCGGCAACGTGGATGACCACACCCGCATCGGCAGCAGGTGGAGCACGACGTAGGACAGCAGGGGAAGCACCTTCTTCACGTTTGCCGCGGCGGTGGCCATGGTAGAGGAGTGTGCACTGCCGCTATCGTTGTTGCCATGCCTGGCATGGGGCTGGTGGCGCAGCAGCTGCTGCTGTTGCTGGGCAGCGGCAACAGCAGCAGCGGTGGCGTTGAGCAGCGCGCCTTGGATGTGCAGACTGACCTGCACGAGCTGAAAGTACACCGTCTTCTCCTGAAATGAAAGGGCAGAGGGCGTGAACACTGCAGCGGTGCCATTCACGCCGTAGAAGTGCCGCAGCCACGTCAGCAGGTGAGCGCCATCAACGGCCTCGTTCAGGAAGGCGAGCTGCTCGCCACGCAGACCCTTCTCGTTGCCATCGGTGCCGCCGCCGCCGCCGCCCGAGAGCAGCAGCAGCGCGGCCCCCTCGCTCTCCTCCGTGGTAGTGCGAAGTAGGTCAGCAGCCGCCACGGCCACCTTGGCGAGCACCTTTGTCTCCTCCAGCTTTCCGTACCGCATCGCCGCCATCAAGGCCGCGCTGGGTTCACTGCTATTGTTATGGTTGCTGTGCGCTCCTTCAGGGTTGAAGTAGCCAGCGGCGTGACTCACGTTTTGGAACGCCGTCGTGGTCGAGGACTGCAGCAGGGCAACGATCGTGCCGGGGAGGAAGTCGGGCAGAGTCGCGAAGATGTCCGCCGTCAGCTCCCCCCCGTCCACGCAGAGGCAGGCCAGCAGCAGCAGCTCCTCCAGCAGGCGGAGGAGAGCGAGATGGGCACTCCCGCCGCCTCTCTCGTGGGTGTTCGTGCTGCTCTTCGCATTGTCGTCGTTGTCCTCCTCCTCACCACCCTCTGCCTCTGCGTCTGCCTCGCTGCCCCCGTTCGCTTCCGCGTTTTCGCTCTGCTCGGCAAGCCAGTCCTGCGGGCTGGCGGTGTGCCGCGCCTCCACGGCCAACTCCCACACCTGCCGCAGCTTCCACGCAAGCCGCACGCTGAACGAGGGAGACGTGGGGGAAATGTCCAGCGTCGACGATGCCGCCGCCTCCGCACCGCCGCTGCCATTGCTCGGATTGTCACTCAGTGTCAGCAGCGACAGAATCGTTGATGGCCCTCCTGCCCCATTGGGAGTCTCCGGGTTCGGCGTTGCGCTGTCGTCGTTGGCGATCAGGTTGCGCAAAGCCTCGGCTGCGGCAATGTGGGCATAGACGATCCCCTTGTGCACCCGCTGCCCGCCACCGCCTTCGTTGCCGTCCGCCACCGGAGTAGCAGCCTCCGTGACGGCCTGGAGGAGCAGTATCTCCGCCAGTTTCACCGGCACACCACACCGCTTCAGCTGGGCATGGGTCCGCGGCTTCAGCGCGAAGAAGCGAATGTCGGCGCAGCTCTCCTCCACCTCTGTGTACTGCGTGGAGTGGAAGAGCTGAGCGGCGCACGGGGGGACGTGGCCCGCCGCCGCCGCCGCCGCCACGACATGTCGAGGGTTCCCGTTGTCCATGGCTTCCCCAGACGAGAGATCGAACGTGGCGGTGACGGCTTCGCTGGTGTTCGCGCGCTCCCGCTTGACGAGGGGTGGGGCCTTCTTCCGTCCTTTCTTCACAGCGCGAGAGCGAGAGCCCATTCCTGTGCAGCTCGAGGGATGAGAAGAGGTACTTCCTAGTCTGCTTCTCCTTCCTTCTTTGTTGCTGTTGTAGTACCGCAATTTCGAGAGGGAGGGAGTTCCTATTGCTTTCCTAGTCGTTCTGTCACAATGCGGAAGAAAGGAGGAGGAGGAAGTACATGCGTTGAAGTTTCGCTCTGTTCTGTGTGTGCTCCTATATACGCCTGTCTCGGAGCGGATTGATAAGGGAAAGGGGGGGAGGGTCCTTCCATGTGTTAGCCTTTTTGCCCTCCTTCACGCCTCCTCCTCCTTCCTCTGCCTCTCTCTTTGTGTTGAAAACGCGTTCTCGCAACAAGTGCCATCCCGTCGATGGCTCAGGGGAGAAGCGGCAATAGCAATAGCAATAGCAATAGCAATAGCAGCAACAATAATACACCAGCGTGATTACGAAAAGGGGGGGGGGAAAGGGAAACACAGAGTCATATGCACTCATCACAACTCGCAGCCATGCCACAGCACGGCATTTCCTTTACTCGGCTTATCTTCTACTTGTTAAACACGCTTTTGATGGCGGACTTGACGGCATCACGCGCGAAGGGCACGTACGATAGGAAGTACCACCACATCGCCGCGTACTGCACCAGGCAGCAGATGATCACCAGAATGCCAGACTTCACCACCACTGCCGCGATAATGGTCAGCACCATGGTGACCAGGTACACGGTCGTGGCGATCCATCGGCCCTCGCTGAACATGGACTTGAACTGCTTCACCGGGCCAGCAAGGAAGAGAGTGCCGCCGACAGAGCAGAGGTTGCCAAGGGTGAAGAGGACACCGAAGAAGACATAGTCGCCGATAAACACGCACACCCAGCTGAGGATGGAGAAAAGCATGCCGATCCCCATCATCGCGGCGCAGCCAATAACGCGCTGCTTGAAGGTCAGGGAGGGGCAGATGCTCTCGTTGCTCTCTGTGCCGGTGCCGCTGGCCACGGCGCTGCTGGCGGTGTTGCCAACATCAATGATCTGCGTGAACTTGTCCATTGGCTCTTCTAGTCTCTCTCTATATGAGCACTACACAGATGGGAGAAAGTTGGATAAGGAAAGGAGTAATGATCTATATGCAGAGGCGTAGAGAGATGTGTGGTTCGTCGGTAGGAGGGGAGGTCTTTCTTTGCTTTCCCCTTTTGCTTTTGTCTCTCTCTTCTAAGGAGTTAGTGCCAACAACCGCCATGAGGTGGGGGGTGGGGGAAGAGTGCACATCTATCCGTGT
>JASAOB010002788.1:0-14065 GCA_030849825.1 Herpetomonas tarakana
CACCTCCTTGTTCGTCTTTGCCTCCATTCAAGCGACCGTCGTCTTGCCAAACCATGGACATGACGGAGCACTCTGGTGAGGATGCGTGCCTCTGTAATGGAATTCGCTTCTGCGCGCTATGCCGAAACAGCGAACGCGTGCGGAAAATCTTTGAAGGACAGGTGGCCCTGCAGGACGCCGCGACAGTTATTGCACATCAGCAGAAGGATGAGCGTACGTCGTCCGTGTCGTTCGCGTTGATTGGCCCAAGCAAGCTCAGTTTGTGCAGCGAGTGCGGGAACGTCTACGAGAAGGAACATGTCCAACAGTGTGCAGATCACACGGAACTCGTGGAGGCGAATGTGACGCTCCAAGGCGTCTTCGTTGTGCCTGATTTCCTGACCGCCGAGGAGGAAGCAAACCTCATCTCGTTTTTTGACTCGCCGCCGAGCCCTTTCCCCCCATGGAAGGACTCTCTCAGCGGGAGGAGAAAGCACGAGTTCGGACCAAAGAAGAACTTCAAAAAGAAGAAGGTGAAGCCGGCTGATGTGCCCGCGATGCCAGTGGCTCTGAAGTCTCTCCTGGAGAGAGTATCTACCAAGACGGCGGAACTGACTGGCAAGCCGTACCGCATCGTGGAGGTCTCTGTGCTGGAGTACAAAGCGGAGAAAATCAGCAACATCGATCCGCACATTGACGACACATGGCTGTGGGGAGAGAGGATAGGGGGGATCAATCTGCTCTCAACCTGCGCCATGACCTTCGTGAACAAGGATGGTGTTGCCGTTGACGCGCACCTTCCCCGCCGTTGCTACTTTATGATGTCTGGCATGAGCAGATATGACTGGATGCACGGCATTCGTCCCGAGAACGTAAAGGAGCGGCGTGTCTCCATCACACTACGCGAACTCTCCCACGAAGTTGCTGCCGACCGGAGCACAGCCGCCCCGATTGAAGCTGCTGCTATAAATTATCTGTGAAGTGCCAGATCCAGTGCGCCGGCGATCGACATCGGCATGGGAAAGGGAAGAGTACACCTACATGTAAAATCGAATCTCACCACGGACGTCCCACACCAACCCTCCATTGGTGAATGGGATGTTTACTTGCTGTGACTCCAATTCACAAGGCTAGAGACAACGGGAGTGGCAACAAGAAGAGAAAAAGTTGAGAGCGAAAGCACGCGCACATCAACACCCATTTCTGCTCTTCTCCCTCTTTCCTCCCTTTTTCGTCCTTCTTCTTTTCAGTGTTGCCGTTGAAACGGTTTAGATGCGTTCGCAATCATCTGGAAACGACGAGCTTCGACCATCACCGGTCGCCTCCCTGTCGCCGCGTAGCGTAGCAACGGCGGCGGCGGCGGCAAGAGAAAAGGACTACGTGCCTAAGCTGCTCTGGGAGGAGTTGCCAAGAAACCAGTGTGTCGATGCCAACGATGTTCCCATTTTGCGGAACATCATGCTGCATTTTCTGCGAGAAGGGCGCCTCGGCAAAGAGGAAGCGTTAGACATTGCTCAGCGGGCCGCAACGCTTTTTCGCGAGGAACCGAACGTACTCGCGCTGGAGAGCCCCGTGACCGTTGTTGGTGACTTGTGCGGCCAGTTTTACGATCTGGCAAAGATTTTTGCCATTGGGAGCAAGATCAGTGAATCGAAATACCTGTTCCTGGGCAACTACACGGGTTCGGGTTCGTATGGGTGTGAATGCTTTCTACTCCTCCTGGCGGCAAAGCTGGCCTTTCCCAATCACATCTACTTGCTTCGTGGAAACCATGAAAGCCGCTTCATGACACACCTGCTCGGGTTCGAGAAGGAGTGCGAGAGAAAGTACTCGAGAAACCTGTACAACCACCTGATGGCGGTGTGCAACGCCCTTCCTCTTGCCGCGCTGGTGTCGGAGAGGTACTTTTGCGTCCACGGCGGGCTGTCACCCGACATCTCCCGCATCAAGGACATCCAGCACATCCACCGCTTTCGCGAGGTGCCGACGAAAGGCGCGATGTGCGACTTGCTGTGGTCGGACCCCTATTACGACGTTGAGAACCCCATGACATCGAGCAGTATCAAAAACAATCTCCCCACCAGCTACTACGTTCCCGGCAGCGGAGCGTTCGACCTCGAGCCGACGTTCTACTCCAACGAGCAGCGCGGCTGCAGTTACCTGTTCAACTTTGCGTGCTTGAAGCACTTTGCCAACGTGAACAAACTGCTGTGCGTGGTCCGCAGCAACGAGGTGCACGACGAGGGCTACAAGCTCTACCGTGCTCATCCCAACAACTACTACCCGTGCATGATCGGCATCTTCTCTGCACCAAACTTTGGAGGCAGTTTCGACAACAAAGGGGCCATTCTCCACATCACCAGAGAGAACATCAACTTTACGCAGTTCTTCTGCTCTCCCCACCCCTTTGTGCTTCACGGCCTCAACGGCATTTCGTGGTCACTTCCCTTTCTGCTTGACAATGTCGTGACCATCTTTGACGATCTTGCCGGCACACAGGGCTCGTTTCGTGGTGGTGGTGGGGGCGGAGACAGCACTTGCACCGACGATGAGGAGGACGCCAATAACAGCAGTGGCAGCGACAGCGACGGCAGCAGGGAGACCCGCTGATTGCGACCACACCATTTCCCCGCTGTTTGACCACTTTTCATTGTAGAGTTTCTCCAGACTTCCTGTGATTGTTCACTCTTACCGACTCCTGTTGCATACTCCCCCCCCCCCTTTCCCGTTCCTCAACTGCGCACCCTTTCAGGAGCAAGCACGACACGGAGAAGCAGCAGCAAGCATGGGAGAATATGAGACGCAGCAGCCACGCGCTGTCGGTGCAGGAAAAAGGTGTGAACTTCTAGGCAAAATGACAGCGGTGGGCATTACCTGTTCTCTCCTTCTCTATCCTTCTTCCCCCTTGGTGACACCCGGCACGTGCGGGAAGGAAAGAAAAGAGGGGGTGTACATATTCCATTCCTTTAGGAGAGTCCCCAAGAAAAGCCCAACATATATATACAGGCGAGATGTCGTCGCCGGAAGAGCAGGCTCAGATTGAGGCTCTGGCTCAGTGTGTACAAGAGGCCATCGAGAACAACAAGTCTGCAGAGGAGTGCGCCGAGATCAACGAGCGGCTTATGCTAGCGCTTGTGTCTGACCCCAATTCGGACGAGTTGAAAACGCTTAACTATCGATGGCAGACGTACTTAGGGAAGGAGTACGTCCGCTCGCATCGCATCGACGAGTTCCTGGATGGACTCATTCGACAAGTGCTTGCGAAGAAGCCTGAGAACCCCCTGGAGGAGATGTGCTACTTTCTCAACTCGGCCAAAGACGGCTCTTCATAGCCGCGCACAGTGCGCACGCACCTTGCAGCAACAACAGCAAATGGAAGAACATCAAGAGCAACAAGAACGACAGCAACTCTCTTCTGCTTTACTTTTCGCCTATACCCTCTTTTGCTCGCGCTACGCGGCGCTGGCGGTGTCGCGCGACGCACGCCAACATCAATGACGACATCCAGGAGGGGGGGACAGATGGGATGAAGTTGCCTTCCCTCTTGAGCCGAGCAAAATGGGACAAGGGAGGATCCTCCATGATGCTGATGCACACGCCATGCGACTGTGACGTCTCATTGCTCCTTCTTCTTTTCCCCCCTCCACTGCCCCGACACAGTGCGCTCAGCACAGCCGCGGTGGACATCATCACGTGATTCTTGTGTTACAATACTCTCCCTTTTTTTTTTTTCTTTCCTGTCAAGCAAGCAGAGATGGTGAGAATCGTGGAGGCGATCAAGCAGGAGAATGAGAATGCGAGGCACTACTTCGGCTTCGAGTTCTTTGCCCCCACGTCGGAGGCCGGCATGCTGACGCTTTACGACAAGGTCGAGCGACTCTCCTCGCTTGACCCGCTCTTCTGCAGCATCACCTGGGGTGACTTTGGCAAGACAGCCGATACGTCCATCGAGGTCGCCTCGACCTGTCAGGCGCTCCTGTCCGTCAACTACCAGATGAACATCACTGGGTACACCAGCGCACCGGAGGATGTGGTGAAGTGGCTCTCCATCCTCAAGGCCAAAGGCGTGCGCAACCTGCTGGCGACGCGTGGCAACGTGGTGGAGCCGAGGGCGGGCCAGGCCGCACCGGCAGGCGCGTGCTTCCCCCACGCCGTTGACCTCGTCCGCTTTATTCGGAAGGAGTTTGGCAACTCCTTTGGCATCGCCGTCGCGGCAAGCCCAGAGGCCGCTAACCTTGACGAGGAGGTGGCCTTCTTGAAGGAGAAGATTGACGCCGGCGCGGACTACGTCATCACCCAGCCCATCTTCGATGCTGCCGTGTTCGCCAAGTTCGCAGCCATGTGCAACGCACATGGTATCCGCTGTCCTGTCTTACCAGGCATCATGCCGGTTACCAGTTCCCGTCACCTCCGCACCCTCGGCGTGACGGACAAGGCCGGCGTCCCGGAGCTCCTGCGGCGCCTGTCGCTCGCCGAGGACGCTGGCGAGAACGACACCCGGCAAGCAACCATCGCCTTCACGCAGGAGCTTGTCCAGGCTCTCTTTGCCGCCGGCGCGGGCGGGGCGTACTTCTTCGCCATGAACACAGACAGCACCATCCCGGCGATTATCAAAGGGCTCGACCTGGCAACGCACCGCGCCTTCCCGTGGCGGCCCTCGGAGAACGAGGAGCGCCGCCGCAAGGAGACGGTGCGGCCCATCCACTGGTCATCGCGCGTGACGAGCTACATGGTGCGCACTGCCCAGTGGAAGGACTTCCAGTCGGCAGAGAAGTGGGGCCCCGACCTGTGGGGCAGCTCGGGCGGCTACCACGCCAAGCTGCTGCTGCGCAGCAGGGCGAAGCGGTGCGCGCAGTTCCTCAACCTGGGCGGCATCACAGACATCCCGCAGGCGCTGGAGGAGCTCTGCCGCATCTTTGTCAACTTCCTCAACGGGAACGGCACCCTGCCCTGGGCAGACGAGATCTCCGGCGAGACGGCGTACGTGGACGAGACCATCCTGAAGCCACTGAACGCGCGCGGGCTCTTCACCATTAACTCGCAGCCGCAGGTGAATGGCGTACCCAGCTCCCACCGCGTCGTTGGGTGGGGGCCGCGGAACGGTTTCGTTTACCAGAAAGGCTACGTTGAGCTGTTCTGCCCCGCGGCCAGCGCGCAGACCGTGTTCACCACGCTCGACAAGTACACCACGCTGCAGTACATGGCCATGGACAGCCAGGCGAAGCTTGTCCGGTCGAACTGGCCCATTGACGAGACGCCACGGCCGCCCGCCGCCACCGCCGACGCCGTGTTCTCCGCGCCGCTCGCCTCGGCCTCCACCAGGCTCTTTGGCAGCGGCATCACCGCCGTGACCTGGGGCATCTTCCCCGGCCGGGAGGTCATCCAGCCCACGATTGTCTCCGTGGACTCCTTTCGTGCCTGGGTGGGCGAGGCGTTTGACCTGTGGGCGGCACCGTTCCCCAGCAACGACGTGCCCCCGGTGATCCAGCTGATCCAGTCCGACTGGGTGCTGCTGAATGTTGTCGACAACACGTACCAGGAGACGCCGTCGGCGCTCGAGCGGGCGGTGCTGGAGGTGTGTTCCAAAATGCCACCATTGATTCCCATAGAGGCCTCGTCCATGGCGTCTCCGGCTGGGATTGCCAGCCCCGTTTTCCCCCAGGACAGCGCATGAGAGGGGAGGGGGACCGCACCGAGAAGAGAGCCCAAAGAGGAAGAAGGGGGGAAGGTGGAAGCGGGCTTTGGGACGGTATCGTCCGATTGGCGCCTTCCGTCTGCCGTCTATGTGTGGCCTGCCCCCACCAAAAGAAAGGAAAGGAAGGAAGGGGGAGCAGCATAGTAGTGCGACTTCTTGGCACACTACTCCCCCCACCCCCATCCCCACCTCCTTACATTCTGTACACACAGATCAGTTGGCACGCACATAGGAAAGAGAAAGGAAGAGAAGCAACATGAGAGCAGACGGGAGAGGGTATTGCCCTCAAACAATGTGGATTCCCCATGTCAGCGACTTTTCGCACCACTTCCCCTCCTCTCTCTCTCTCTCCTCTCTCCACACCGTCTCAGGTAGCAGGAACTTCGGTGGCTGTCAGTGCGTTTGGCCGAGACAGCTTTCTGTCTTTCTTCTTCACTTCCCCCCTCCTCCCTCCCCCCCCCCCATCATCATCGCTGATACTGCAGATGGAGGCTCTGCCGCAGCTCTTGCAGACGGTGCTGAGTCCCGACAATGTGCGGAGAACGGCCGCGGAGCGCCAGCTTGACGAGCTGAGTGCCGCGCCGGGCTTCCTGGCTGCTCTGGTGGCACTCTTCTGCGACCACCTTACCTCAGCCCCGCCCTCGATGCTCATGGTCACCCTGTCTGTGTTGAAGCAGAAGATGACACAACGGAGCGCGCCGGGGGACCTTTGTGGGGTGGCCAGGGCTCTCCTGCAGAGCGTCATCCTCAACACGGCCGTGGGTGGGAATGGCGCAAAGGAAAGACAGTTCTTTGCCCTGGTGAAGCAGGGTGCTTCGGCCATCACAAAGGCAATCGTGCTGCTTGAGGGTCAAGTTAGCGGCGAGGGCGGGGAGAGCGGCGGGGACACCGCCGCCGCCGCAGCGCAAAACCTCAGCGCTCTTCTCCCTTTTGCTTTTCAGGAGATGGGGGCCCTCCTGACGCCGCTCGCCGACCCACCGCCACCACCGCCATCGGCAACGGACAGCGCGGCGGCGCACAGCGCGCTGCCGCGACGTGCGCTAGCACTTCTCCAAGAGATGGCTGACGTGCTGCCCGACCACGACTGCATCGCCCGAAATGACTACTTGCTGAGCACGGTCCCGATCATGTTTCGCATCGCCACACGCAGCACGCCACCATCAGCCTTTCTGGCAGCGACCACGCGCGACAAGCCCCATCTCGAAACGTTCACCTACCGCTTGCGGTGCCAGGTCGAGGCGGCACACTTCCTAGTCACGGTGTACAGTCACCGAGCCGCCCTCCGGAAGCTGCGCGCGAACCTTGGCGACGCTGCGCCAGCGATGCCAGACACGGAGTCCTTCCGGTCTCTTCGCTCGTTCTTTACTGAGGCGTGTCAGGGGGCCTTGACCGCAAGGATCGTCGATCTGCGGCTCGCCTCCGTTTCCACCGAGGTCCAACGCCTCCTCGCGTCCCCGGCGCAGACGCCATCTCTTCCCATGAACGAGCTGCTGCTCTTTGTCGAGCTGGAGTGCCAGCTGTTGTCCCTCGTGCCCCTTGCCGCAAAGGCGGCTTTTGAGAAGGTGGCGGTGTCCTCCCCAGAGTCCTGGCCCTTCTCCGTTGCCACGCTGAAGGGTGTCCACACCGCACTGAAAGAGGATGTCGTGGCTTACCACGCAGCGTTACGCGTGGGCAGCGAGGCCTCGGCGGATGGGGCCTATGGGGAAGGAGACTGGGAGAGCTACGAGAGAACGCACGACGATGACGCACTGCTGGATCGCGAGGAGGCTGTCAGCGCATTCGCAGCAAAGGTCCGGAAGTGCTCGGAGCTGCGCTGGCGCCTCGTGGATAGCGGAGTGGGGGCTGCGTGGCTTCCGGCAAGGTTGGCGGTGGGATGGCAGCTTGATGTGATACACACGGCAGCAGGAATCGCCGACGAGGAGAAGGCGTACGCGGAGGTGGAGGCCTACTTCCACCTCTTCCTGCAGTACGCGTTTCTCAGTTTCCGTGACGCCGCTCTGTGGGCGGGTTCCCCGAACGAGTTCCTCCGCCGCGAGGACGAAAAGGACCTCCTCTGGACCCTGCGCGATGTCGTGGCACTGATGGTGTGTCGCCTCTGCCGCTCACTGGGAGGCTACTTCACCACTGTCGCCGTTGAGAGCGTCTTTGGTGTCTTGATGAGCCTACCTGGGACGGCCAGCCAGCCAGCAGCGCAAGGCGCGGAGGCAGAGCAAACACGAGAGGCGGCCATGTTTCTGATGGAGAGCATCCTGCGGACGTGTCGCAAGGAGGTGATTGCCTGCGGCGAGGCAGACTTCTCTCCCCTTGTCCACACTTTGCTAGGCAGCGACGTGGCCAGCAGCAACACCGCCGCCGCCGCGCGCGCACTCACCCTGCTCGGGACACTCTTCACTTTCATTGCGAAAGCAGGGTGGGGCGGCGGCAGCCAGTCCATTGACCAGCAGCGTGCCCTTGTGCTAGCCTCCGCGGTAGCTTCCCTGAGCGACGCGGCAGGCGCACCGCCACTTATCCGGGCCTGTGCGTGCAAGCTGTTGCTGGAACTGATCCCCCTCTCCCCCGCGGACGTGCTTCTCGAGGCGTTCACCGAGCACCGCGGGCAGCAGGCGCTCTTGGCACTTCTCGCACCAGCTCCCACACCCTCCTCCGCCACAACCCCAGCCTTCACCGCGACAGGTGAGGCACTGTATGTGGTGCTGGATGTCCTCTCCGTCTGGCTGGCGAGGCTGCGCACCCACACCACGCACCGGGCCGGCGCAGCAGCGGAGTACAGGGAGCCCACCGCCCACCGTGCGCTGTTCGCCTGCTGGCGGCAGCACCTGCAGGACCCGAATGTTAACGAGGCAGTCCTTGAGGTGTTCGCCGAGTACATCCGCGACCCCGGTGGCGACGACGCCTTCATGGCGAAGCTTCCGTGGCTGGAGCACCTGCTGATGCTTGGCAAGGATGGCGGCGCTGGTGCCGCTGCGGAGCTGTGCAGCATCCCAGCTGTGGTGCAGCTGCTGGCGCAGGTGTTCCTGCGAGGGTCAGAGCGCGCCGCCAACGCCACGGCTTCTGCCACTCTTGGCAGCTTGTGCACGCTCCTGCTCTCCACGGACGAATCAGCCATTCTAGACGCGTCGTCCTCCTGCCTAGCCACGCTGCTGCGCAGGTGTCCGCAGGCGGAGTCGGTTTGCGTGCCGGTGCCACCTTCTTTGCTGCGTGGCACACAAGACGAGCACACCCAGGGAGTGCACGACGCCTCGCTGCCCTCCGTTGCGGCGCACGTTGTCGGTCTGGACGAGGAGCGGCAGCGCACCCCGCTTACCACGGTGCTGCTCGCCATCGCGCTCCACATGCTTGCCCCCCAGCGGACGGAGGTGTCCCTGCTGAATGTGGGCAAGGTGCTCGTCGCCATTGTCGAGCACGCCCCGCACTTCTCCAGTGAAGAGGTGCAACGCCTCATCGACACCATCGCGCATCGCCTGGAGAGCGTTCGGACGCCGTCCGTCTTGCAGCAACTCATTGCACCGCTCTCTGTTCTGCTGCATTCGTACCCAGAGGCCTTCCTGCAAGTGCTGCGGCAGGGAGGCATGCTGGAGCGTACCTTTGCGTGCTGGCTCCCGCAGGTCGCCGGCTTCTTTGGAAAGCGCGATGTGTTGCGGTCGTGTGAGGCTTTTGTGTTGCTGCTCACCAACTGGGATCAGAGCGGGCTGCAGGGCGTGAAGATTGCCTGGCGGCAGCCGAGCCGTAGCGGCGGCGGCGGCGTGGCGGGACAGAAGCGGGTCAATGACGCAAATGCGAGCGTGTCGGCGTCGACAACTGCTGCGCAGCAGTTGCCACTCGATGTAGCCCTCTTCCTCTCCATTGGGCAATGCGCCGTCGTCCTCGCCGAGATGCTGGAGAGTGGGGAGTGGTGGGAACTAGAGAAGATGGAGCGCGACGACATCGACGGCGGAGACCTTCACGGCAGCGGTGCGCGCATGTGGCAGGAAGGCAGCAGCAGCAGCGACGACGACGACGACGTGTACGAGGACTGCAGTAGCGAAGAGGAGCAGAGTGAGGGCGATGACGCAACTATACTAGAGCAGCAACAACAGCAGCAACACCAGGGCCAAGACGGAGACGTACAAGTCAGTAGAGCGGACTCTGCCAAGCAACAGCTGCGTTCTGTGTTCGTCGCCATGCCGCCGCTCCTCAATCGATATGGCAGCGTGGTTGCCCCCTTCTTCACCGCCAGCGAGCTGAATGCGGTTCAGCAGTTCTTCTACTCTGTTCTCAGTGCGTGACAAGAGGGGGGGGGGGAGGGAGAGGGCAAAACCTCTGCCACTACCACTCGCCCATTTTCTCTCTTCTCTTCTCATGAGGGAGCGATGCCTTCCTCGTTCACACACACACGCGCTTTAACGGAAAGAATGGCACAGGCGTGTTCGACATCTCTCCCCCGGAAGCATCCATTGCATGCCGATGACCCCCCACCCTCCTCCTCACCCTCAGACCTTGCCACTGTCGCTGCCATTCCTACTCCTTCCTTCTTCGCCTTCATTCTCCCTCCTCCCAAGCCGAGATGAGCACGCCATTTCAAACCCACAGCCTGCTGTTGCCGAGGGTGGCCAAAGGGGCCGCCGTGGTCAACGCCAACCGCTACGCCGTCCTGACCAACCCCGTGACACGGTGCGACAGCGAGGACCCGCCGCTCACACGCACAGCAGCGACCACAACAACGACGAGCACCGGCATCACTTTTGTGAACCACAATGCACCAATTCCTGCCGCACAGCCGCACCCGCACACACGGAAACGCACCAGCGCTGGGAGCGGAGAGAACGATGCAAGCAAGCAGACCTCCAGCGCTGGCGCAGTATCAGCAGCAACAGCAGCACCTGCACCAGCCGCTCTGCAAGACACAGCGGCCGCATCTGCGCGTAACCCGCACCGAGGTAGCGGTACCCAGCAACGACCACCCCATGGCCAGCGAGGGAGTGTGACGACGTACGGTGCCACGGCCCACAGGAGAAGCGATGGAAATGGTGCCAGTTTCAGCGTAGCAGGGGTGCGCACGGGTGAGGAGGTCGTGGTTGGTGACGTGGACAAGCGCCAGCCCCGTAAAGGGGACCCGATCGACCCAGCTCGCGAGAGCCGCGTGAAGACGCTGCAGGCGGAGGTGAAGGCGCTGAGTGAGAAGCTGAAGAAGAACCAGGCAGCTCGGCAGAGGCAAAAGGAGCTGGCCAGCGTTCAACTCGCAGAGATGGAAGCCAGGCGTGCGCTGGAGCTGGCCTTCTTGGTGGAGCACCACGGCGCGGCATCCTGGCGCTTGGCCAACAGTCTCGCCCGGGCCGCCCACGCCGCCCTCATCGCCGGCCGCAGCGCCTTTGACAAGGAAGTTGGCGCGCTGCAGGGTCGCATTGCCGAGTACCGCACCGCCATGGACGCGGAGCAGCACAAGCAACTCGCCGCCGTCAAGGCGGAACAGGAGGCCGCAGCAGCAGCCGAGCACGCACGAGCGCAGCAGAACAAGGACGAGGTTGCTCGCCTCAGAGCGGAGCTGGAGGAACAGACCACGCGCTTCGCGCGAGAGAAGCAGCAAATGGAGGCCGCCCTTGCCGACACACAAAACAGACTGCGGGAATCTGACGAGGCGAAGCGCAAGCTGGCGGGGAAGATGGCCGAGGACATGTTCCTGCTGGCGCAGTGCCGCTTGTTTGTGAAGAACGTCTGCCAGCCAGGGTTCAACGTGGTCAAAGGGACTGGCCTTGAGCCAGTGGATAAGGAGAGAACGGAGCCCACCGGTTTCGTGCTGGTCCCACTGGTGGTGCTGCTGCACGGCTACACCCTGCTGCCCGCGGAGGATCGCAAGGAGGTGATTGATCACTACGAAAGTCAAGCTGCAGCGCTGCAGACGTGAGAGCCCTCTTTCTCCTTACTGTTGTATATTCTTTAGGGGGAAACGACCCCCGGCGTGGCGTGGCGCGTGATCTGCCTCCCACTACTACCACTCACTAGGGCTATTGTTGGCCCTGTGGGATGCGCTGCCGGCATGCAGGGAGATGTAAACCAAGAACCCCATTTGTGTGTTGCTACTGCTCTCTCTCTACGTATGTTTCCTCCTCCTCTATTGCTCCGTCCTCGTTCTATCTTCTTTCCTTTTTGCCTCTGCCTCCTCCCCCCTCTCGTGGAAAACTGCCCCCTCCCCTCCCCCCTCCATCTTCCGTCCTTCCGCTTGTTGGCGCTAAAGTGGGGAAGGGCTGATGGAAACAAAACAAAAGAAACACGCAACGGACGCCGCTGCCTAACGGCTCGTTAACTGCACGGGTGTGGACATGGAAAGGAGAGCAGGTGAAGAGCGGAGAGATGCCACGCCGCCAAGCACCTGAGCATGATTCTTGTCCTTCCTCTTCTCGTTCCTTTGTGCAGCATCAGAACCGGCTTCCCATCGCAGCACTTCCTTTCACAGAAGAAACCTCCATTATTCACACATAGCGCGTTTGATTCCTACACTTATCACTATTAACACCATATCTACAACCTAACACACAGAGAGAGAAAGAGAAAGAGGCAGAGCAACAACACATCATGTTCCGCAGTGCCATTCGTCTCCAGGCGAAGGAGATTCGCTTGGGTATTGAGGCTCGCGCCGCGATGCAGAAGGGCGTCACCCGCGCCGTCGCTGCCGTCGCGACCACCCTCGGCCCCAAGGGCCGCAACGTGATCATCGAGCAGGCGTACGCCGCGCCGAGGATCACCAAGGACGGTGTCACGGTTGCCCGCGCGATCGACTTTGAGGACCGCTTCGAGAACATGGGTGCGCAGCTCGTCAAGAACGTGTGCAATCAGACGAACGACCTCGCCGGTGACGGCACGACGACCTCTGCCGTGCTCGTGGACAGCATCTTCACAGAGGGACTCAAGTGCGTCTCGCGTGGCACGAACCCCATCGAGATGAAGCGCGGCATGGATGTGGCCGTGGACTACATCCACACCAGCCTGCTCCGCCAGAGCCGCCCCATCAAGGGCACGGAGGACATCGTCCACATCGCCACCATCTCCGCCAACGGCGACGCGGAAGTCGGCAAGATGGTTGGGGAGGCCATGGAGAAGGTGGGCCGCGACGGCGTGATCACGACGAAGGACGGGAACACCATGGCGACCGAGCTGGAGGTGGTGGAGGGCATGAAGGTGGAGCGTGGCTACATGAGCCCGTACTTTATGACGGACCCCAAGACGCTCAAGGCCGAGCTCGAGGACGCTCTGGTGCTGGTGCACGCGAAGAAGATCAGCACTATCACGACGCTGCTGCCCGCGCTCAACTACGTGGCCCAGCACAACAAGCCGCTGCTCATCATCGCCGATGACGTGGAAGGCGAGGCACTGTCCACGATCATTCTGAACAAGCTCCAGGGCAAGCTGAAGATTCTGTGCATCAAGGCCCCCGGCTTCGGTGACACCAAGGCGGGCATGCTGGAGGATATCGCGCTCTTCACCGGAGCCACGCTGCTCGGCGCGGAGGGCACGGAGGTGGAGCTCAACGCCGAGAGCTTTGACCCGTCCGTCCTTGGCTCGGTGAAGAAGGTCACCTCCGGCAAGGACGAGTCCGTGCTCATGACCGGCGGCGGCGACGCGGCGACGGTGCAGGAACGTGTTGAGCTGCTGCGCGCTCGCATTCTTGGTGAGCCGGTGGAGTACAACCGCGAGAAGTTCCAGGAGCGCCTGGCCAAGCTCACTGGTGGTGTTGCCATCATCAAGGTGGGCGGCGCGACGGAAACGGAGGTCAATGAGAAGAAGGACCGCGTGGTGGACGCTGTCTGCGCCACCCGCGCTGCCGTGCAGGAGGGCATCGTCCCTGGCGGCGGCACGGCGCTGCTGCGCGCTAGCCTCGCGCTTGACAAGCTCGTGGACAGCGAGCACCTGACTCGCGACCAGCGCACGGGTGTGCAAATCGTGCGCAACGCTGTCCGCCTGCCTGCGATGCGGATTGCCGCCAACGCGGGGAAGGAGGGTGCCGTCATTGTGGAGCGCATCCTGGAGCAGAAGGAGGAGGCCGTCGGCTACGATGCGGTCAGCGACAAGTACGTGAACATGTTCGACGCCGGCATCATCGACCCCACCCGCGTGACTCAGGTTGCCCTGTTCGACGCCGTCTCCGTCGCTAGCCTGATGTTGACCGCCGAGGCCGCCATTGTGCAGGCCCCGAAGGAGAAGAAGGGCAACAACGCCAAGGCCCAGGCCAACGCGGCCGATGATGATGAGGACTTGGACCTCGGCCTCTATTAAGCACAAAGCGCAAGAGAGGGAGTGAGGGAAAGGAAGAAGAAGAAGACACCTGCCGGAGGAAGGGAGGAACGCGCACAGAGAAAGCGGGGGCGGGGGGGGGGGAGACTGACGAATGCCTCCGTTGGGGGGGGGGGGGGGGGGGGG
>JASAOB010002788.1:14195-62842 GCA_030849825.1 Herpetomonas tarakana
AGTGGGGGGGGCGGGCCCCCCCCCCCCCGCGCCCCCCGCCACCGGTGGGCCCGCCCCCCCCCCCCCTCCCCCTCCCTTCCTGCCGAGCTTCCCCGACTCGATGTCGG
Organism: Herpetomonas tarakana; assembly: GCA_030849825.1. Lineage (NCBI taxonomy): Eukaryota > Euglenozoa > Kinetoplastea > Trypanosomatida > Trypanosomatidae > Herpetomonas > Herpetomonas tarakana. Next base: position 14,303 of record JASAOB010002788.1, read on the forward strand.
CTCTCTCTCTCTCTCTCTTTCTCTCCCTCTGTGCCCCATTGAGCGAACGTCTTCACTGTCAAAGACCTCTGTTTCTGTTAAACTCCTCCTTTTATTAATGACTCTCTCTCTCCCTTTCCTTATGCTCTCTCGCACACACACACACAGACATATTATGGACGTCCTCTCTCTCTCTCCCTCTTTCTTTCTTTCTCTGTACACTGAGGAGGAGAATGAAGGGGAAGGAAAGCAACAACAAGGAAGGAAACGTCACGAGGCGCTCGACGAGCTGATGATGAGGCGCTGCGAGAGGAGGGATGTGGGAGACGATCTGGGACTCACGAGGTGGAGAGCTGTGGCATTGCCGTGCTCTGCCCTCGACGCGCTATGCCTTTCTTCTTCCTTTCTTGGATATGATCAACTGGGCACACACTCCACCTCACCTCACCCGCACCGACACTCCGACACACAGATCCCTAAAGCTACCCCTAACGCGCGCAACAACAGCTACTCTATTGGCTAAGCTTCCCTTCAGCGTCTTCTTTTCACTCTCCACGCTTCTAAAACCCTTATTCACATTACCTATTGCCACTGTTACGACTATTATCATCCACAACAGAAAGACAGCCTCCGCTCCTCCCCACTCCCCACACACAGAAACACACACGAGCAATAACACATCATGCTCCGCAGTGCCATTCGTCTCCAGGCGAAGGATGTCCGCTTCGGCGACAAGGCCCGCCGCAGCATGCAGAAGGGCGTCACCCGCGCCGTCGCTGCTGTCGCGACCACCCTCGGTCCCAAGGGCCGCAACGTGATTATTGAGCAGGCGTACGGCGCGCCGAAGATCACCAAGGACGGTGTCACGGTCGCCAAGGCCATCGAGTTCAAGGACGCCTTTGAGAACATGGGTGCGCAGCTCGTCCGCCAGGTGTGCAACAAGACGAACGACCTCGCCGGTGACGGCACGACGACCTCTGCCGTGCTCGTGGACAGCATCTTTGGCGAAGGCCTCAAGTGCATCGCGCAGGGCACGAACCCCATCGACATGAAGCGCGGCATGGACCGTGCCGTTGAGGTTATCCTGAAGAGCGTTGCGGAGCAGAGCCGCCCCATCAAGGGCACGGAGGACATCGTCCAGGTTGCCACCATCTCCGCCAACGGCGACAGCGAGATCGGCAACCTCATCGGCAAGGCCATGGAGAAGGTGGGCCGCGACGGCGTGATCACGTCGCAGGATGGCAAGACCATGGCGACCGAGCTGGAGGTGGTGGAGGGCATGAGCGTGGACCGCGGCTACATCAGCCCGTACTTCGTCACCGACGCAAAGGCCCAGAAGGCTGAGCTCGAGGACGCCTTTGTGCTCATCAGCGCCAAGAAGATCAGCAACATCCACACCCTGCTCCCGGTGCTCAACCACGTTCTGCGCAGCGGCCGCCCGCTGCTGATCATTGCCGACGACGTCGAGAGCGAGGCCCTCACCACCATCATCTTCAACAAGCTCCAGGGCAAGCTGAAGGTGTGCTGCGTCAAGGCCCCCGGCTTCGGCGACAACAAGACCGCCATGCTGCAGGACATGGCCATCTTCACCGGCGGCCAGCTCGTCGGCGACGAGGGCACCGGCCTTGAGCTGGACGCCGACAACTTTGACCCCGCTATCCTTGGTAGCGTGAAGAAGGCGACGGTCAACAAGGACGACACCGTCATGCTCACCGGCGGCGGCGACGCGGCGGCCATGTCGGAGCGCGTGGAGCTCCTCCGCGAGCTTATCAAGAACGAGACGAGCGACTACAACCGTGAGAAGCTGAAGGAGCGCCTGGCTAAGCTGTCCGGTGGTGTTGCCGTGATCAAGGTGGGCGGCGGCAGCGAGGTCGAGGTCAATGAGAAGAAGGACCGCATCGAGGACGCCCTGTGCGCCACCCGCGCTGCCGTGCAGGAGGGCATCGTCCCCGGCGGCGGTGCGGCGCTGCTGCGCGCGAGCAAGGAGCTGGAGGCCCTCGTCACGGATGACAAGCTCTCCCGCGACCAGCGCACGGGTGTGCAAATCGTGCGCAACGCCGTCCGCCTGCCTGCGATGACCATCGCCGCCAACGCGGGGAAGGAGGGTGCCGTCATTGTGGAGCGCATCCTGGAGCAGACCGACAAGGCCGTCGGCTACGATGCGGCCAACGACAAGTACGTGAACATGTTCGACGCCGGCATCATCGACCCCACCCGCGTGGTGCGCGTGGCCCTGGCCGACGCGACGTCGGTCGCCAGCCTGATGATGACCGCCGAGGCCGCCATCGTGGAGCTCCCCAAGGAGGAGCCCGCGATGCCGATGGGCGGTGGCATGGGCGGTGGCATGGGCGGCATGGGTGGCATGGGTGGCATGGGCTTCTAAGCAACGCAACAAGGTAGGGGAAGGGAGGGATAGGGTACTTGATGAAAAGGAGCGAGGGGAGTGCCGAACAGTCCTCCATGCATGTAGGTCTGTTGCCCCCCTCCTAAACCGCACAGCGGGGGGCTACGCACACACCCCTCGTTCCGCCCTCTTCCTTTCCCTTCTGGCTTGCTGACGCCTTTCGCGGCTTCCTCTCTGCAGCCCCCCGCTTCGCCGCCTCCCCCCCCCCCCTCTCCTTCTCCTCTTTTTCCCGCTCGAAATAGCACTAAAGAACACTAACAAGAACCGTGGAAAGAGAATGCAAGAGGACGAGGGAGAGAGGGAAAAGTCGAGCGGGCAGCAGCGAGGGGAAGGACGCACCTACGCAAAAGGGTTGTCTACCACTTCCGCACACAGAGACCCCCATCAGACAGACAGACACACACAGATCCCTTCCTTTGGTTCTCCTCACATCTCTAAATTACATTAACCTTCAAGATTGTAACGCGCACTCTTTTCCTTCTTTCCTTCTTTCTGTTTGTCCACCCCACTCCCTCCTCACCCCTTGTCACGACGACTCCTCTTCTTCCATTTGTGTTTCCTCGTCGTTCCCCCCCTTTCCCTCTCCGCCCNTGCTCGGCGAATAGCGTGACGCGATATATATGTGTGTGTATCGTTTTAACTGTCTTGTCGCTCCCCCCCTTCCCCCCCCCCCCCCCCCCCCCCCCCCCCCTGAGCTCTTCGTTCCTGTTCTCTCTCTCTCTCTCTGTCAAAGGCCCTCGAACCCCCATCTGCTGCTTTCGCGGAGGAGAAAGGATGGATAATGGGAATATCACAAAGGCATGGTGGGAAGTGACATGGGCATCTTCTCCTATTCACCGTCAGAAACCCCCTGCAAGAAGCCCCACGATGAGGAGAAGAGCGACCGAAGCGCTTTTTCGTTTGTTATGATTACTATATGCGATTTCTTCTCTTCGTCATGATGGAGAGTGGCAGAGAGCGAGAAATAGAGAGGAGGGTGGCCATGGAAGGAGTGAGGGGAAATAGTCGAGGGGAGGGGGGAGAGACCTCTGTGCTGTGGGGGGAGGACGTGCGGGAACATGAAGAAGAGAAGCGAAAGTGTGTGCCTACCTCCTTCCCACCCGCCAGTCTCCTTCACCCCACGGCACAGTCGTTACGGGTCCTCCCCCCCCCTTTCCCGCCTTCCTCCCCACCTCCCCCCGTCTAGCCACACTCTCACTCCTCCCCCTTCCACCCCCCTCTCACTCTCTCCTCTCTCTTTCTCTCTTCGTAATGCCGCCACTCCACGCCTTTTAATAAACGACATCACAGCACTCAGTTTACGATTCCTATTATCACTCTTAGCCCTAAAGAAACTCGTCGATTCCCGGAGAAGGAGGGCAAATGAGGAAATGATGCTGGTGTACGTGTGTGTGTGTGTGCGGTACAGGCGATGTAGTGGTCGTGGTGGTGGTGACAAGGGCAGGATGTGGCTCCCGGTGAACCCTGGCTCTGCCACGACGACAGAGCACCATCTCGCCGTCCTTCTCACCCATCCACACACACTGATGCATGCATGAGGAAACGCGACGACGTGCTCCATCCCTTCCCCCCCCCCTCCCCCTCTTCCGCAGTCAACCATAGAAGCAAGCACTTGCAGCCACGCACTTCATAGATCAGGATTACACATATATAGAGAGCTACCCATGGACATGCCCCCTGAGACACGCCGCTCCTTGTTCCCGCAGCAGCCAAGCCTCGTTTCAAATGCTGCGCGCGCCTCGGTGACGATAGAGCAAGCGCGAAGCGAAATAGACCCATTTCCTCTCTCCGCCATACCCCTTCCCGCCGCCTCCTCCTCCTCAGTGCGTCTCGATGCGTTCCTCTCTTCCCGGACGGCTGCCGTCCCCACCACCACCACCACCACCGCTGGGGCTGCCATGGAGAGCCGCGCGTGGCTCCCCACACGTCTCACCTCACCGTACTGCGTGCTCAGTGCCACCGGTGTGCACAGTGACTTCTACACCAGCGGCCTCTCCTGGGGGAGAGAACGGCTCGCTCTGGCACTCCACGACGACATCCTTCTCTTCCACCCCAACCTGCCTCGTGTGCAGCCCGCTCGCGCTATCCTGAACAGCAGCAGCAGTAGCGGCAGCGCCGCCGCCCACTGCGGGGAAGTCGATTGGAGCGCGAAGAGGCGGCCGGCGTCGGTGGCGGTCAGCCGGGCCTCCGACACGTCCTGCTTCGTAGGCTTCGTTGACGGCTCCGCATCGCTTTACACGGCGACAGACTCTGGTGTCCTGGCCCCGGCCCTGCACTTTGCCCTGCCCGAGTCACCCATAGTCGGCTACGCCACACAGCTCTCCAACGCCGCAGGGACGGCGACGATGGCGACGGCGGGAACGAAGAGGCTGTCAAGTATGCTGTGCAAGGCCACACCGGCCTTCACGAGCGTCGGTGCACTTGCCACCTGTGAGCAGACCCCGTCGTCCGCGGCTGTCGGCACCTCGTCCTGTGGCCTGCTACTGATCGACTCGCGCACCCCGCGGCCCTCCCTCTGCTTCGGCGGTGCCGTCACGGCAGCAGCAGGCAGCAGCACCACGGCTTCAACGACGGCCGCCCCCTCCTCGTCCTCGCCGGCGGGCGGTGCTGAGCTCCAGCGGCAGATCTGGGAGACGCTCAAGTGCAGGGAGCGCATCTGCGGCGTGTCGTGGAACGTGTCTGGTTCTCTTGTCGCGGTGGGCACGGGTAGCGGCACGGTTCACATCTGGTCCGTGAGCAGCCCACGCACCCCGTTGCAGACGCTCCGCATGCACCAGGGGACGACGGTGAAAGCCGTGTGTTTCCACCCAGCGAAGCCGTATGAGCTGCTCGTCGGCGGCGATGACGTGGATGGGCTGTCCGTGTTCGACATCAGCAGCGCCGCGCCAGCGCGGGTGTGGGCAGGGAGCACATCGGCGCAAACAATACAGGCGCTCTACAGCCCTGACGGCCACCACATTCTCACTGCACATGGCAGCGTCGCCACGGGTGATAACAGCCCCTCAAGAGTGCACCAACAACAAGGCCGCCGCGGGGACTGGCAAGGCGGCGCAGCGCAGTCGGACCTTGGACTGGTGTACAACGCTGTTGACGCGCTCATCTCCGAGGATCAGGAGGAGACTGACAGCGGCCAACGGGGCTCGCGTGGTGGCGAACGCCGCGCTTTGACCACACACAGCCTCGCCGTGTGGCACAAGCGCACGACCTACGGCAGCCCCGCCCGTGACGACATTCGCGAGCGGTACTTCCCCTTCTCTCGCAGCACAGGAGCACGGCACAGGGGCGGCACCAGCAACGACGGCGGCGACGGCTCCTTCATCGAGGACGCGCAACACCGACCCCAGACGCTGGAGCTGCTCTACACCTTGCCTGGTCATCGCAGCCGGCCGCTGCACCTCGCGGCACCCTTCCCCAGCTCGTCCGCTGGAGCGGCGGTAGGTAGCGGGGACCCCAGGGATGTGCTCGGCTGCGTGGCATCCGCGGCAGGGGGTGAGGACTGCACCATCCGTTTCTGGCGTGTCTTCCGCGAGGAGCCCGTCATGACAACGGCTCTGGGCAGCAGCCACGATGGCGATCAGCAACAAGGGCAGAAGCAGCAGCTCTCCCTCGCTCGTCGTAGCAGCTACTGGGGAGAGGGCGAGGAGGGCAACAAGGACGGGGGAGGATTGGTGGGTGTTCCACGTGAACTTCGCTAAGAATGGAGCGTCCGATAGTTGTGGTTTGCTCTCTCTTTCCGACCGCTTCACATGTCAGTCACACACTTCACTGTTGGTTTACCTTGCTGGGACACAATCGCTCCCCGTGTTGGCGTGCAGGCGAACCTGCGCATGGCTAGGTGGGGTGTGGTAGGTGTAGGTGTGTATGACAGCAATCGTACACTGCATACCCTCTCTCTCTCCCTTGCAACTGCTCCCCCACTCGACATACTTCTTTGAACGAGGCCACCCCCCACGCAGACGACACACACCACACGCACACACGCATTCAAAACTTCTTCTCTCTCCCCCCCCTCCCTCCTTTATCCTTGTAGAGTAAATCGGCACAATGGGCTTCGTGGACGTGGTGCTATCCCTAGAGGTGGTCCTCATTGTTGGCATCATCTTCTGGGTACCGTACACGGAGATCGACTGGCGTGCCTACATGGACGAGGTCGGCGGATTTCTCAAAGGCCAGCTGGACTACACCAAGCTCAAGGGCGGGACAGGGCCGCTCGTGTACCCGGGCGGGTTCGTCTGGATGTACAGCGCACTCTTCTACCTCACAAAAGGCGGGACTGAGGTGGCCCTTGCCCAGTGGGTGTTTGCCGGCGTGTACTGGGCCTTCTTGGCCGTAGCCCTGAGCTTCTACTACCGTGGAAAGGGCATTCGTCACCCCGCCCGCACCTTTGCCAGCATGCTCCTCTCCAAACGGATTCGAAGCATCTTTGTGCTGCGTCTATTTAACGACTGTTGGGCGATGCTGCTCGCCTACGTCGCCATCTCCTTCCTCGCGGAACGCCGCCGGCCCCTCCGCTGGTTCGCCGGGTGCCTCATCTACAGCCTCGCCGTGTCGGTGAAGATGAATGTGCTGCTCTTCGCGCCTGGCCTCCTGTACGTTCTGCTTCGCTCCCTGCCGCTGCACAAGGTGGTGTTCTCTCTCTCCCTGTGTGCGGTCTGGCAGCTCGCCGCGGGCTATCCGTTTCTCCTCTACAACTGGCGCCTGTACCTCGACCGTGCCTTTGAGCTCGGCCGCGTCTTCACGCAGCGCTGGTCCGTAAACTTTCAGTTCCTCCCGAGTGAGATCTTTGTCGACCCCATCTTGGGCAAGTCTCTGCTGGGGGCGACACTGCTGTGTTGGCTGCTGCTGTGGCGGCTGCGTTGGCGCCATCGCACCTACGTCTTTGCGAAGAAGAAGAAGGCGGCATCACCGGCGGCGGCGGGAGCAGCAGTGGGAAAGAGGAAGAACAATAACGGCGGCAGCGGCAGCAGCGAGGCAGTGGGCGACGCAAAGAGTGAAACAGAGAAGGATGAGATAGTCTATCAGGCTGTGGTCCTCACGCTGCTGGAGTCGAACCTCGTTGGCGTCGCCCTGGCGCGGTCCCTGCACTACCAGTTCTATAGCTGGTTCTTCTACTCTGTCCCGTTTGTTCTCTTCTACACCCGCCTGCCCGGCATCGTGGCCCTCCTGACGTTCGCGCTGGTGCGGCAAGGATTCGAGGCTTACCCGCCGACGGAGACGTCGTCCGCCATAGTTGTGGTGGGCTTCGCCATCATGCTCTACGCAATGCTCTTTCTCGGCTGTGATGAGGGCAGGGACGCCTACGGAGAGCGGAAGAAGCTGGCAAGGGAGGAGAGGGCCACCGCAATCGCCAACACCTCGGAGGCGGAGCTGCAGCAGAAGAAGGCACAATAAGGAAAGTATTATTCTTTCTTCCCCTCTTCCCCTCTATCGGCCCATCCATTCATCGCCTCCACCACCCCCCACCCCCATCTTCATTGCCCCTTGCGACCCCGACCCTCTTCTCGCTCATATTCCCTCCTCGGAGCACGACTTCACCTGTCCATCTTGTTTCCTTTAGGTGCTCCTCTCGCGCACAGTTCTTCTGCTCTCTTGTCCCCATGGGCTTCCTTCGGACGTGTTCCCCGCGACCACCATCCATTATTGTCATTTCTTCGACATCGGCGACAGCAACGGCAACAGCAGCCAGCAGCCAGCAGAATCCGCCATGAAACGGACACACAGAAAGGAGAGCAAGGATGCCATCAGCAACTCCTCTCCCCAAGAGGATAAATGGTCTCTCAAAAGGGTGTGCAGTCCTCTCTCGCCTTCTCTCACCCTTCTCCTCACGACACACGATGCGTGTAATCCACTTCCCTCCCTCTCCCCGCTGCCTTGTCATGTTCTAGGATAGAGTTAGTGGTTCTCTTTCGTGCGTACTTGGCCATTGTGTCTGCAGTGTGTGTGTGTGTGTGTGTACGCCTGTTCTCTCTCCCTATCACTTTGTCAGTCCGACTAGCTGCTTGTTCCTCCCCCCGTCTCCCTTCCTCTCTCTTTCTCTCCTGCCAAGTGTACGCAAGCGCAACGGTGGGTGAGTGAGCCAGAGCAGGGCAATGGGCCTCTTTTCCAAGTTCATGAAGGGGAAGGATAAGGAGAAGGATAAGGAGGCTAAGAAGGAGAAGGAGGCCAAGAAAAAGGAGGAGGCCAAGAAAAAGGAGAAGGAGAGGAGAAGCAGTGGCGGCGGCGGCCCGACAGATGCGACGGCCGAAGCGTCAACCGCTCCTTCTTCGCAGACGCAGGGCAAACACACCACGCCGCCGCAAGACGAGGCCGCGAGTGCCCCGCGCACCGGCAACTACAGGAAGGCGCATGTCGACCCGTTGGACCCCAGCACGACGGGCCTGCGGGCCAACAACAACGACAGCGGCAGCGGGAACTACAGCGATGTCAAGAGCCCCAAGCTGAACTGTACCCCCAGCGCTTTGGGCAACCCTGGCAGGGGTGGTGGCGCCGCCAACAACAGGAACAACAGCTCCCCGCGCATGAACTTCGCTATCGAAGAGGTCTCCATTGGTGAGATCACGCAGCTCTTCAACGTGTTCTACAAGATCCTCTCTGCGTGCGCAGACGGCCAGACAAAGGCGGTGAGCGTGAAGCAAACCAAGGCCGTTTGCATCCGCCTCGTCGAGCCCATGACGACGCTGACGCCGCAGGACTTTAAGGATGCGTTCCGGCCGTCGTACTGCATCCAGCCGCTGCTGGAGGCCATCCTGCGCGAGCCAGCGCCGCTGCGCGCGCGCCACGCTCTGGCTCTCTACCGCTTCTGTGTGGAGCTGGAGCAGGAGCTGGAGGAGGAGGAGTACAAGGGGACTGGGCTGCTCAACGCGCTGCGGCACCAGATGCCCGGCGGGGAGGAGAAACCCGCCATCACGGGTGCCGCCGCGATCCAGGCGATGGGCCTCGCGCGCAGCGAAACGCTGGACCTCGTGAGAGTGTACAGGAACCTGCTGCGTGGGGGCAACTACTTGCCCCGTGCAGAGGAAATGCACGAGATTCTGCTCCGCATGTCGTCCGTGCTGCGTGACCTGCCCAACGTTGTCCCCGTCATCACCCCAGTTGTTGTGGTGGGTGACATCCATGGCCAGATCAACGACCTTCTCATGCACATGCTCGCCGCCGGCGGCCCGCTCGTCTCAGAGGAGACTCTGCGTGCTGCGTCGGCGAAGCCGAAGGACGAGGGCGACAGTGAGAAGAAGCCAGCGGGGAAGAAGGGGAAGAAGAGTGCGGCGGCACCGGCAGCATCAGCAGCAGCAGCAGCATCAACAGCAGCAGCAGCCAAGAAGGTGAACAACTACCTCTTTCTTGGCGACTATGTGGACCGGGGCAGCCGCAGCCTGCAGTGCGTGTGCCTTCTCTTTGTTGCAAAGCTTCTCTCCCCCGGCACCATCACGCTGCTGCGGGGGAACCACGAGTGCCGGCTCACCAACCGCCACTACGGCTTTCTGGAAGAGTGCCACAAGGCGTACCCACTGCGCAAAGGTAAAATTACCACATCCAAGGCGATCCTCCCAGCCATGCCCGACCCCGCCGACACGGATGCTGAGGAGACCACCGCTCCCGCGGAAGGGAAGGGACCCGCGGCGAAGCCAAAGAAGAAGTCAGCAAGCTCCTCCCCCGCTGCTGCTGTTGCTGCCGCCACGGGCAAGAGAAAACCACTGGCAGGCTCGCCGTCTGGCAGCCCCAAGTCCCCCGTGTCACCCAAGACGACGACGGCGAAGGGGCCCGCCGCAGGTTCCGCCGCGGAGAGCGGCAGCGCGGCTGGTCCTGGTCCGGCCCCGCCACCCACCGCAGCGCCGCCGAAAAAAGACGAGCGCGAAGAGCCGGCCGAGGAGGTGGTGTGTGAGGAAGACGAGGAGGACAACGATGACGACTCCGCGAGCGGCACGGAGTCCCTGGGCTGGGACTTGCCCGACCACCCCTTCTGGCTCGCCGCCAACGACGTCTTTCAGCTCCTGCCGCTCTGCGCCGGCATCTGTGAGGTGAACACCGTGGTGGAGGAGGGGGACGAGGAGAAGGGGGCGACGGCGCTGGAGGAGGAGACGAGCAAGGCGGAGGACAAGTTGGCCGGAGAGGGAGAGGTAGGGGAAGAAGGGAAGGGAGAGGAGAGCAGCGGAGCGGCGGCCGGCGACGCACCAGCGGAGGGAGGAACCAAAACAGACACGGAGAAGCCCTCCGCGGAGTCGGCCGTGGCCGCCACTGGCGAAGGAAAAGAGGAGGAGGCGGAGGCGGAGGAGGAGGGAGGAGGAGAGGGCAAGAAGGAAGGGGCGAAGAAGAAGGCAGCGAAGCCGAGGCGGCAGATCATCCTGCGCGCCGCCGCGATGCACGGTGGACTCTCGCCGTACATTGAGAATAGTTTTGACGGCATCGTCGCCATCAACCGCTTCCGCGAGATCGAGAACGGCGCGCTGGCCGACTTGACGTGGTCGGACCCCATTGTCAACGCCCCCAGTCCGCTTACCGACCGATCCCAGTCCATCCCACTCTCCTGCAGTCCGCACTCCAGCCCCGTCGGCTCTCTCTCGTCGAGCCCGAACCCCAACCTCTTCTCCACCATCCTACCCACCAAGAACGACCCCACTGGCGTCGAGGAAAGCATGTCCATGTTCCTCACGGGCAACAACCACGCCGTCATCAGCGATAACTTTGACTTTACTCAGCCCATTACCTACGACGGGGCCCCCATCGGCTTTTCGTTTTCGGCACGAGGGACAGGCCACAACTTTGGCGAGGACATCACCTGTCGCTTCCTCAACACCAACGGCCTGCGCTTCATCGTGCGTGCCCACCAGTGCGTGCACGAGGGCTTCCAGTGGGTCCACCAGCACCGCCTCCTCACTGTCTTCTCTGCGCCAAACTACTGCGGCATGGGGAACAAGGGCTGCGTGCTCCTGCTGGATGAGCAGTGCGCGCCACGCGTTGTGCAGTACGAGTACGACCCCGTCGCGGAGGAAGAGATGCTGACCAGGCAGGGCACCGAGGGAGTGACGCCGGTGCCTCCCAGAGAGTTCATGTAAGAAGAGCAACAAGAAAGGAGCGTGTGTGTGTGGGTGGGGGGGGGGTGGGGGGGAAGTCTGAATCAGAAGCGAAACAGGGGTGGGAGAAGGTAGACAAGCGCTCCCCCCCCCCCCACTCCCTTCTCCATCTCCATCTCCCATTCCTCTTCCACCCGTCCCCTTTCTGATGGGATGTCTTTTGGTTTTCGCTTCCTCGTTGCCGTACGACTGCATTATTGCCATTGTTCTCCTCCTCTTCCCCTCCCCACCTTTCTCACGCCTTCCCCTCGCTATTCACACTCAGCTAATGATGGTATGCCTGGCTCTCCCTTGATGGATGCATGGCTGTCCTTTACAGGTGTTTGCGTTATGGAGGTACGCGTAGCATTCTTTTCTCTGACATTTTGCTGATACTGTTGCTTTCTTTCTATTTTCTGGTTGGCTCGTCGTCACCGAGTGCTGTAAACGTTCCTCCATTGGCTGCCTTCCCTTTTGCTCTCCGCAGTGGTTATTGTTGTATCAATATGCTTGCATCCTCTGCATCTCTCTCTCTCTCTCGGCAAAGCACAGCAGAGGTTGATGCCTTGCTCTTCTTCCTGTATGGTTGTTGTCATTGTTACTGCCTCCCCTCCTCCCTTCTTAGAGGTTCCTCCCCACCCACTCACCCCCCATCCCTGTGTAATTGTGGTGTCCGGGTGGCCCATCAGTGCCTTGCCTTCCTCTCTTCTCCTCTATCCTCCACCACGCGTCCATGGGAACGCTTCCCAAAAAAAAAGAGAAAGAGCGGAAGTAGAGAGGACGAACGAGGGGCGACGAGCGCTCGCTCCCCTCCCTTCCCCTCCTCCCTCCGGAGATGAGCTCCGGGTTGTGGCGCCAACACAGGGGGCTCCTCTTGTCATTCCCCTCCCTTTCCTTTCCCCTGTGTGCACAAGCGAAGCAGTCGCGCCATGGACATACACACACACACACACACACACACACACACACACACACACACACACACACACACACACACATATTGAGTTAACCCCCCAAACTACTCGACAAAACGGAAGTAAAGGACGGAGCTGGAGACAAAGCGAGAGCAGCGTAGAAGGTGCGTGTCGACATGAAACGGCCGCGCGGGTCGCATGACGCCGCGTCTGCTGTCGCGCCGTGCGGCGGGCCCGCCCACAGCGCCGTCCCACAGCAATCGCTGCGGGAGAAGGGCGAGAAGGACTTCCTGGTCCTCAACAGCCCGTACGGCGGCCAGCAAGAGCGAAACGGCCGCTACGGCTGGGGCAATCTCTTCCAATCCCCACGCAGCGCTGCGCTGCCGCACCTGCCCAACATCCGCATTGGGGTGAGCTCGCTGAACGCGGTGCCAGGCACCAAGGACCGAGGCATGCAGACGCTGCTGGCGCAGTACCGCCGAAAGTTTTGCTGCCTGGAGCACTGCTACCCGTATCACAATGTCGGCGAGCCGAGTGCGTGGGCCTCCTGGATGAGCATGGTGCAGGACAGCAACCAGAGCACGTCACGTGCAACGCCGTCATCGTTGTCAGGGACAGCATCCGCTCTTCGCCGGAGGACGGAAGAAGAGGGTGATCCTGCTGATGCGCAGGCAACGGTGGTGCAGGCGAATCGGTTTCTCTACACCATCAAGGCCAACAAGTACCTGACGCACGAGAGGCTGGCTGCCCTCGATGCCGACACGGAGGCTCATATTGATTTATTCTTCACCCAGCGCTGCCGGCTCTTGGAGCCGAACCTTGGGCCCATCCTCCTGCAGTTCCCCCCGTACTTTCTCTGTTCCCCGGTACACCTGCAGCGGCTCGAGGCACTCGCCAACCGACTCCCGCAAGACGAGGTTGTCTACAGGGTGGCAACGCCGGCAGGCAGGAAGGCAGGGGAGGCTGCGGCGCGGCGCAAGCGCATCCGCGTGGCGGTGGAGTTTCGGCATCGCTCGTGGTACAATCCGTCGACCTTTGCGCTGCTTCGCAGAGTGGGCTGGGGCCTCGTGGTGGCCCACCATCACGACGACCCGACCTTCAGCGTGCCCGTCGACACTGAGGTTGATTTCCTCTACGTACGCCTCCACGGCCCGCTGGGGAAGAACACGGGCGACTACGGGCCAGAGGCGTTGAGCTTGTGGGCGGAGCGCGTGGTGAGCTTCGTGAAGGCGCCGGGAAACCACGAGGGCAGTGCTGCGGTTGACCCCTGCAAGGAGGTGTTCGTGTTCCTCAACAACAGCGACTCGCATGTGGGTGGCACAACGAGCTCGACGGTGGACGCGACATGTCTGGCGGAGCACATAGCGCGCTTGCTGCCGCCGCCGCCGCAAGCTGTGGCAACATCTCACGAGGAGCTCAACATCGACGGCCGGAGCCCACAGTCCTCCCTCGTGGAAGGGAGTGGGTCCTCCCTCGAGCTGCAGCAGCAGCAGCCCCCACCACCGCCACCGCCACGGCAGCAGCCGCGAGTCGAGGAGACTGAGAGCGTCCTCGACGTTGACAGCGCATCGTGCGGAACGATCGTTATTGACTGAGAGACGCATTGCTCTCCCAAAGTCCCTCACACACACAGAGAGAGAGAGAGAAAGTATGCAGCAACCATGAGGAAAGGCGAGCGTTTGAGGTTTCAGCACGTTCGCCAAGAGTTGGGCCGTGTTGAGTCCCTGTTTGTACCATGACACGCTCCCCCTCTCCGTTCTCCCCTCTCCTCTCTCTCTCTCTGTGTCCCGCGAATGCCAGCGTCTCGAAATCCACGGTGAACGCCTTTCCACAACGGTGCGGGCTGCTTGCGTTTCTCGGAACACTGCGACCTCTTCTCTCGCCCATACACGCACACACACACGACGCACTACACAGTCATTATTAGCATTACGGCAATGGAAATGCTCCGCAAGACGGCGGTGTTCCGTGTGGACAAGCAAACCGAGGGCATGTCGCCGGACAAGGTCGCTAGCATCGCCCTGAGCGGCGTCCCGGTCATGCCGGAGCTTCTCACCAAGTTCCCCAACCTGACGCACTTGACCTTTGTGAGCATGAAGCCGCTGATGAAGTCCATCAAGGAGCTCCCTCTCGACTCGCTCACGCAGCTGCGCGTGCTGGAGCTGAGCGACAACGCCATCTCTCTTGTCGGCACCGCGGAAGAGGGCGAGGCACCGATGCCAGTGTCCTTGCCAACTGTGTTGTCGCTGAGGCGATTGCTGCTGGTGAATAACAACATTGCCTCCTTTGCGGAGGTGGAGGTGCTTGCGAAGGCATTTCCAGGGCTCGAGGTGCTCGACCTGGAGGACAACCCGCTCGACCTGAGCGAGAGGTCCGCCTTTGACCGCGTCTTTGCCCTGTTCCCCAACCTGGTTGCCCTCAACAGCAGAGATAAGGCCATGGAGGAGACGGTCGTGGCGGAAACCGAGGACGACGAGGAGGAGGACGACGACGAGGAAGACTCCTCCGCCGCCTCGTCCTCGGATGAGAGCAGCGCTGTGGACGATGGGAGTGAAGACGGGCGAGGCAACGGCGGAAGCGACGATGCACCAGACAGGAAGCGTCCCAGAGCCTAAGCCCCCCGCTGCGGAGAATGGAGTCAAATGTCACGATGAAAATCGCGCAGTACGCCTAAGAAAAAAAAAAAAAAAGGACGAATAGTCGAACGCAACGAGGGGATGCAAATGCTGGGGGGAGCAGCCTCCACTATCCCCTTTTCTGTTGCTCTGGCTTCCGTTTCCCATCCTATCCTCTCTCTCGCTCTTTTCCTCCTCCTCCTCATCTTGGCTTCCCTTGGCTGCCTGCTTTCTTAACCACACTTGCTGCAAGCGCACCACCATCTCTGCTCTGAACCATCCTGCGAAAGCTGTTTCCTACACGCGGTGAACACCACACGAACGAAGGAAAAGAGGCATGCCTCCCAAGGTACAGAAGGAAGCCCTCCTCACACCTGAGCTCAGGGACCGACTCAACGACCTGACCGCGCGTCACCGATCCAGCGACACAAACGAGACGGCGACAACGGTGGAGGAGTGGAAGGCGTTGGGCAACGCCTGCTTCAGCAGCGGCAGCTACCTGACCGCAATCAAGTGCTACACAAGGCCCATTGCAGACATGGCCGATCAGGGCGGTGACTCCGCCGTCCTGCGAAGCAACCGCAGTGCCGCCTACCTGAAGTCGAGCATGTTCTCCGGCCCCGCGCTGGCCCTCAAAGATGCTGAGGCTGCCGTGGCGAGGGAGCCGCAGTGGTTTAAAGGCTATCTACGCCTCGGCGATGCTCAGTTCGCACGAGAGAAGTACGACGAGGCCGAGGCCGCGTACGAGCACGCCCTGCGGCTCGACGGCACCTGCGAGGCCGCCAGGGCCTCTCTGAAGGAGGCAAGGAAGGAGAAGTTCCTTCGTGAGCTTGACGTACAGGAGAAGGAGAAGTGGGGAGCCGAGGAGGCGGAGAGGGAGCAGCGTCGCGAGGCCGGCGAGTACAACGCGGCCTCTGCTGGCCGCGCCTGGTCTACGGAGAACGTGAACACCACCCTGAACACCACATTCCGCAACAGCAGCAACAGTGGTGACGGTGGCGGCGTTACCAAGGAGGCTGCCGCCGAGGAAGGCACACCCGAGAAGCCGCCGTTTGAGTTCCACAACGCGCCTATCCGATTCAGTCATGAGGACGATGCGGTGGGGTGGGGGAGCAGCTATGGCACGCCTGGCGATGCGGGCAGCAGCGGCGGTGGGAGTGGCGGCGTGCCGCTGAGCCGACGTCGCAGGCCGCCGCCCACGGAGGAGGAAACTGCTGAGTTGATCCGCACGTGGAAGCGCGATCTCGTCCCGCGCGACGATGAAGGCGACCACACGGCAAGCGGGATCAGTGCACTGGCACCACCGCCGCCACAACCACAGCCGTCGTCATCTTGGTCTCCTACGTCTTCCCCAAGCGCGGTGAGGACAGCGGCCACCACAAGCCCAGGTGCTGGCCTGGCGTACAAGGAGCGTCTGCTGGGCCAGTTTCGCAGCAAGGTGGCGGAGAACAGCGACTTGAGCGAGACCCTCCGCGCGAAACGCTTGGAGGAGCTGAGGAAAGGGGAATGCGTCGACTACCGCGAGGGGGATAGGTACCGAGAGATGTACGAAAAGGCCACCAACGGCATTGGCCTCGGCATCTCCGCGGACGCCTACAAGGAGCACACCGGGACAGAACGCCATCGATGGTGATAGCGCATGTTGTCTGCGTGTATGTGTGCCTCCTGTCTCGATTGTCTCTAATTGGATGTAAAGTATCCGTATCATTCATTACATTACATTACTACTATTTTCTCTTCCTTTCATCCTCCCTCATTCCCTCCTTCTACTCACCCACCTACTTGCACCGCTGCCCTCTGATTCGCGGAGATGCACAATCCTACCAATGGAAAAAGAAAGAAGAAAGCAGCAGTCGCTCTCAAAACTTCTCGACGCTCGTGGAGAAACAAAGGAGGGGAGGAGAGACCACATATCGAAACAGTGACAACGCGTTCGTCATGTGGGGTAACATGCGCCAACCTATGCCCTCCCTCTTTCTTCTCCCCTCCCCCCTTTCCCTTGTCAGCCTCCTTCCGCAGCACGTCTCCCTCCCTCTCGCTGTGTGCCGTGACGAAGCAACACCCAACGCCGTCCCTTCCCTCAACCGGCACGCGCCATCCATAGAGATCGTCGTCACACAAGCATCAGCAGGCCCCCCCCCCCCCACTGCTGCGTACAATAGAGAAAGGAAAGAGGGCCCAGCCACTGGTCGGTCTGCTCGGCTCTTCCTATAACCATTTTCCCTTCCTTCCCATCCCCCTCTCTCTGTCTTCATTGTTTCAGATCGTTCCTTCATACCAAATATATCAATCATTATCGTAAAGGAAAGAGAACGACAACCACTTTCCGTTTCGGAAGTAGCTGCGTGCGTGTTCATCCGCACACCTACGGCGACCTCCTCCCCTCCCCCCCCCTGCATCTTCCCTTCACCTCTCGCTCACCCTTGCCCACACACATATATTCAAGTCTCAGAATCATCTGCTGGCAACGTACACCATTCATATATTTTTTCCCCCCCCCCTCCCCCTTCGTCCCCTGTGCTCTCCCCATTTCTCCTCCTTGTCCTCTTCTTCCTTTTCACTTCTTGTTTTTCGTTGTCGCTGCTGTTGTGCCCACCCCTGTGATTGAAGACTTTACACACGTGCTCCACCCCATTGCTCTCTCTCTCTCTCTCTCATCAATCATATACACCACCTTCTCCTCACTCCCTCCCTTCACCTCCCTTTCCCTCTCTTCTTCCTTCTCCAAAACGCACTGCCAAGCGAGACACTCGCGGCCCAGCAAATTCTTCCTTCTACCTCCTATTGTATTTGGTGGGGACTACTTATTAGTTACCTCCACGCGCTGGTCTTTGCTGCTATCTCTCCCCCTCCCCCTCCCTCTCCCCCCCCTCCCTCCCCCCCAGTGCTTCCTTTGGCTTCGTCCACCACCACCACCGCCCCGACCCCGTCCCATCCCTAACCCAACCCCGCTTTCCTTTACCCGTATTCTCTTGCTTTTATACGCTCTTTTGGCCCACTCCCCCACTTCTCGAGATCTGAATATTTTCACTACTTCAAAAAAAAAAAAAACGCCGACACATTTTTGGCTCTCTCACCCCTTCATTCCTCTTCCCGAATCTTCGACTTTGCATCTCCATTAACTACACGTGTGGATCCATCTGCTGCTGATTGTTAATATTGCTCACCTTTTTTTTTTTTTTTCACTCTTCTCTCTCTCTTGCGCATACCTTTTGTGCGTGACTGCCGTTCGCCCTGGCAGAACTCCGCTAGCACGCCAAGCGCGCCATCCCTCTCCCCCTCCCCCGTGAGGATAGGAAAGGTTAATTACTTCTTCTTCTACGTACCCGCATATCCACCAACCTCGTACCTCCTTCGAAACTTATATCTGCTACTCTCTTTCTCTCTCTCTCTCTGTGTTGAAAAGATCACGAGAACGGGAGGAAGGACTCGTCCTGTGCCCCCCCCCCCCCCCACACACACACACACCCACAGCGATCGAACCTCGTCAAAGTGGGCCTTAACAGAGCTCTAAGAATCCCTCTGCGGCTTGGATTCATACACACAGTGAGTAAGCTCACACTACAACCCACCAACAGTCCCACATTACATTACTCCCTTTCGTATATCGCCCTATATACCCATGCGACAATTCCTCGCCTCTCCGACCACGCTCCCCACGAACCGCCGCCGTCACCAACTTCGCTTCGCCTCAGTTATGGAGTCGGCTAATCAGACGGTGCCGAGCCATAACAGTAACAGCAACAGCAACAGCAACAACTATGCTTGCAGCAAGAATGTGTTAGCCAGCAAGAGCTCCGACGGCGACGTGGGGAGCAATGCGACCAGCATAGCAGCGAACGATCACGCGCTGGCCGTTGTCTATCCCGTCGAGGGGAAGGAGAGCAACGATGCCGGCGGCAACTGCCATCTTTCCGACAAAGATGACAACTGCGAAAGCGGCAGCCACCGGATCCGTGATCCCGGCTACCCTGCCAGCGTAACGAGTGGTCGGGATCATACCTGTCACGGTGCCACAGACGCCCACTCACGTAGCAAGGACCGAGCGGAGAGACGGGCAGGCGGTGGCTTCGCTACGGTGGTTGGCTCGCTCTCGCTCTCCGGGGCCAACACACCGCCCCCCACTGCCGCGGTGAAACGAGGGGAGGAGGAGGAGGAGGAAAGGGAGGCCGGCAGCGCAGAAGCCGTGGACACGCGCGGGTTCGTGACGCCGATGCTCGCTGCCCAGCCAAGCTCACCCGCCTCCGACGGCTGGCGCAAGGGACTGCACGCAACGCAAAGCTGTGGCGAGATGGACATGCCGGGGGAAGATGCACCCAAAGATGGGGGCATACCAGCGTGTGCCCAGCTCACTCTCAGCCAAACAGAGAGGAGCCGCGTTCGTTCACTTCACGCATCATACGCCAGGGAACTGGGGGAGGCCAACAGGGCTGGCGACGCGGCCGAAGCAGTGAAGTGGCGCTTGTTCCATGGTGCGCTGATGAAGCTGCTGGGCAAGCTAGATGACAGCACCACGAACCCTGCCGAGAGACTCACGAACCTCTCCCGCTGTCTGAGTGCCTCTACCGCCGTGGAAGTGGGTGCCGCGGGACATGCTGAAAGGGGTGTGGATGACGCCGAACCAAGGGCATGGAAGCAGCAGCGAAGCCAGCTTCTCCGCCCGCTTACAATGGAGGAAGCACTGCGGCTGGCGGCCCACGTGAAGTTCATCAAGGCAGCTGCCAGGTTCGGCCAAGAGCATGGTAAGGCGAGCCGAAAGTCGAAAGACTCGTTCTCGCCCGCTCCTTCACCGCCGCAAGCGCCGGAACTGCGCGGCTCCGCGTTCATGACCATCAGCAGCGGCGTGGCCCAATCCCCACGCCTGCGGCAGCGAAACTCGCTTGGTGTGTCACCGCCCCACGCCGTGAACACTTTGTCGCGCTTGCCACCAACAGTCCCGCCCCCGCGGGCACCGCCAAGGCCAGGGCGTCGTCTCCGCAGCCCATCCGACCCGCGGTGCCCGCCTCTCGTCCCGACGGACGAGTGGCAACAACTGGCGCCGGCTGCGTTCGCCGAGCTCGCCAATACCGTCCACAGCAACCCTGACCTCAGCCACTCGGCTGTTGCGGGTAGCACCCACGCCAACAGCCACCACAACACCGCGACGATTGCCATTGTTCACTTCCTGTGCACTGCTCGCCTTTTCAACCTCGCCATTGACCTTGCCCCGTTCCACGGCATCGAGATCGATCGGGACTTGAACGGTACGATGACCTTTGACGAGTTCACCTGGATGCTGGCGAGCATCTTCTCGGGAGCACCAAAGTCGGTCCGCGTCAACGTACTGCCCGCCAAGCCCTGTCATGCTCGCGGGGAGCTGCCGGTCGGCGCACCGTCCTCCCCCTCTGGCAGCCCAATCCTCCGCCCCCTCCTCTCGCCGTTCACCAACGCCAACACCGTCTTCCTAGACAATGCCGAGGACAACGCGAGTTTCCTCAACCGCTCCGTCAGCCTCCGTGAGTCCCACACACTGTCCCGTGCATCCTCCTTCGTCAGCAGCACCAGCAACGGCAAGGGGCGATCCCCCTCTCCACACGCCGCCGACGATTCATACCCGGTCACTTCCCCCACGTCAGCCGTCACCTTGCTTTGCCGACTGCTGAGACGAGCGGCGAAGGCGGCCCAGCAGCAGCAGCAGCACCGGGAGCACACACGCAGGCGGCCACAGCCAGCTTTGCGGCACCTTCACAAGACCGGACAGCACGGGACGCCAACCCAGGAGGCAGTTCTCTTTCCCTCCCCACCTCCACCGCGGCCGGTGTCACGCGTCACACAGGAGGAGGAGGCACGGGGTGAGAAAGTCGAGATGGACTCGTCCCTCCTCCGTCCTGCGAAGCTGCGAGGTCGTCCATGTTCCCATGACACGATAGAACAGCAACAGCAGCAGCAGCAGCAGTGGCCTACATCTCCATCCCCAGCAGCGGCCAGCACCACCCGTTCGGTTCGGAGCCATCGGCTGCATTCCCTCATGCACCTGTCACCGTACTACACTCCTGGCAGAGGAAACCTCGGCGGCGCGGGGGATGCTGTCGCTGGCGGGCGTGGCACTTGGCGCCAAAGTCTACCGCTCAGTGGCGGGATACCCGCGCAGGACGGCCACGCGCAGGCGCAGGCAACGGCTCTCCCTCACACACCACGGCGGCCGCCTTTGCAGAAGGAGGCGTTGCGTCGCACGACTTGGCCCTGTGACACTGACAGGGAGGCACACCACACGCGCACCGTCAGCAAGCGCGACAACTACCGACGCCCGTCCGCCGGCAGCGCCAAGGAGGAGGCAGAGCAGGCAGCGGGAAGGTCGTCGCGCGCGGCGGTGCTGCTGCTCCGCACCAGGCAACGACGATCGCAGTCAGCGCGTCCTCACCACGGTCCCGTATGTAGCGCCACGACGAAGGCGACGGAGCGCGCACCCGCGCCGCCGCGGCGCCAGACGGCAAACTCCACCCCACACGGAAGGGACTGGACGGAGGGGCTTACGACGCTTGCCCGCCCGCGCGGCGGGTCAGCGAATAGGGAAGAGAAGCTTCAGCGTGTTTCGCAATGGACGCTGATGACCTCGCTGCAGGCGCTCTACCTCCGCAGAGCTGCCATTGAGCAGACCCTCACGACTCACAGTGAAGGGACCCAAAATCTCTCCTCACACGAGGTGGCAGCGTCAGAGCACGCGCTGCACGATACCAATCGGCAGATTGAGCTTCACCTCATCGCCCTTGCGTCTCGCAACCACCCGGATCTGGTGAGGGCCGCCCTCGCCGACGCACTCAGGCGTCGTCACGGTGACCACACCACGATGGAGGAGGAGACCAGGAATGGTTCCTCCTTCCTCACCACAACGGCGGACACTATGCAGCACAAGAGCAGCAGCCAGAAAGGCAGTCACATCACCAACAAGGTCAGTGGTAGCACGACGACTGGCACAGTGACGGGCACATCGACAGGCATGACGGACAGCCTCGGCCACATTGTCCAGACCTCCCACACACGCACCGAGGCGACGTCGGTGCACACCACCACGATCACCACCACCGCCAGCGGCTCACGTACAGGCAGCTCGACGTTGACCCAGCTAGCATCACACACTCTTCACGAGAAGGCCGCGTCGCCGACGACAGACGCCACCACCACCACGCCGGCGGCGGCGGCGGTGGGGAGACTGCACGTGCCACGTCCCCCCGCGCGGAGGACGGAGCCTCAGCACCAGAAACTGTCCTCGCTGCGCGCTGCAAACCACCTGGGCGAGTCACGAGGCGAGGCGTCTTGCGAGAGCTCCAACCAGCCGTTGCGGAGCTCTCGACGCAGCAGCAGCGCGCACAAGCAAACCGAATCGTGCCAGACAGAGGTGTTTGCGGGCAGGGGTGGGGAGCCGGGTGAAGCACCCCCACCCGATGCGCAGATCAGGGGGGCGTTCGTCAGGGCATCACCGTCAGAGGATCCCCAGGCCCCCAGGCCTCTCCGTAGTGGTGGCGCACGGGCGGCGGGCCACGTCCCCTCCGCTTCCGCCTGCGCGATCGGCGATGGGCAGAACCCGCCGCAGCCTGGGCCTTTGCTGTCACCCGCACGCACCGTCAATGATGCGGCGAGCGGCTTTGCTGCCGCGCTCGCGTCCGTACTGGACGAAGTGGTCCTGCTCAACCTCGCCAGCCTCTTGGCGCCGGCGATGCAGGAAGCCAACAGTCTAACATCGGTCACGGAGAAGCCCAAGCCAGGCAGTCCGACCCTGGCCTCGAGGTCCTCGCACACCAGCACAGCATCAGCGGCAATCAATCCCCCCTCACACATCAGCAACGACCATACTGACGGCGGCAGCGGCTCCGGCGAGACGCACCACGGCTCGGATGCACTGCGACATGCACAGCACCTCTCGCGGCCCGTGCAAAGCACGGCGGCACCATTGTCGCGAGCCGGGTCCTCGTCGTTTCGTGTGCCACGGAGTCCCGCCGGTGTCAGTGGACCTCCCTCCCTCTCTTCCCGCAAAAGCCCGCCTTCCGCCCATCAGCAGCACCACCAGCCGCTCCTTCTGAGACGAACGGCATCAGGCAAGCGGGATGAACGCAGTCGCAGGGATGATGATGACGACGGCGAATGCCCGGAGACTGCTGTCAAAGGGCAAAGCGCTGAGGGAGGCGGCGGTGGGGCAGGGGCCGACAAGAACGCCGCCGACGCCGACGCTGGCCTCGTGGACGACAGCCCGTGTCCACTGGCGAACGAGTTTCTGAACAAAATCATCCGAGCTGCAGCAGCCCGGCAGCGTCTGCGTGAGCGGAGCAGCGGAGGAAGTGAAGAGACGAGTGAGGGAGCCGCCGCATCGGCGAGCGCGGGCGTCTCCGAATGTGCATTCCTGCACCCTACTTCACGGCTAGCGTTGGACGCCACGCAACGCCCAGGCCGCGCCAACTCCCGAGGCAGCTTCATTGGCAGCGCCAGCCCGGGTTTGGCGGCCAGCTGGAACGGCAGCAGCAACGCAAACAAGTCCGCCGGCGTGCCTAACATCGATGTCTTGGAACTCATTGCGGAGATCAGTCATCCGGGGTCGTCGCTCTGCAGTGGTACGCTGCTCCCGCTCGGCAAGTACAGCACGAGTTGGGGATACGCCTGGCCACTCCGAGCGTTGTGCACGTCCTCGAGCAACATGTCGCAGCACATGCGGCGCACACGGGATGGCAACGGTGTCCCCACACCGTCCGTCTCCTTTGTACCTCGCGGGAACTCCTCCTTCTTCTCTCTTGACATGGGCGGCCGGGTCCCCTCCCCCTCCGCGGCATCCACCGGCGCCTCCACCTATCTCTTCTCGGCCGACGCCATCCTTGGCAGCCTGCGCGCTGGCGGCGGCGGCCACGCCACCCCACACGCGCTCTCCCTTCTCCTGAGCTGCTCCTTCACGCGCTCCTTGAACCCCTCGCACACCAGTTTTGGCGGCGCAAGCAGCACGGGCAGCAACGACGCCCCGTTGCAGACGGTGGGAAAGGGCAGAAGAGCACCGTCGCTGCTGAGGAGCGTTCCCGGTGCTGTCCGGGCGAACCCCAGTGCCCCCTCCGCCACCACCGCAACGGCGGCAGGTGAGGCCTCCTCCCAGCAGGCCTCGTCGCGGGATGCCACTCCTCCCTTGTCCCCGGGGCAGCAGCAGTTGCCCACCGCGAACGATGCTGCAAGCAGCACGTACGGCGGCAATGACGAGGCCCTTCTCTTCTCCATGTCGCCGACATCGTCGAACATCATGGACTTCCCAGCACTCCCCGACGACGACGCCGTCGCCTCCATCATGACCCCACCACTGGACCTTCTCCTGCTGAGCGGCACTACAGTGCACGCGACGGACCCTGCCAGCCCCTCGTGCAACCACAGTGGTGCCACGACTACCCCTGGCTTCCTCGGGGCCTCGGGCAGCCGCTCCCTCACCGACAGGGCCAGAAACCCAGCTGCGGTCCAGCTTGCTTCACTCCTCGAGTAGGACGGGAGGGAGAAAAAGGGGGGGGGGCTGCCACATAGATCCTACTGTCCGTCATCCCCGCAAGTTCTGGCAAGCAGAACTCTCTTCGCTGCGATCCGACGCCCGACGCAAGGCCCAGTATACATCGGCTCCCAGAGAGACGAAACCAGTCATACGCAAGGCGGGACAGTTGACACTTCCCACGAGGAGGGAGGGCGGGACTTGCGCTTCCTGTCGCCGCTCTCGTCCGTTCCTCAACGCCACTGGCCACTAACTCTCTTGTAAAACGTTCCTTTATAACCAATTAATATACATATATATCCCTCTTCCCTCGCGAAGTGCTCGTTCCTTCTCTCTATCCTCTCTCCCTCTCTCCTTCTCTTCCTGCTCCTTCTCCTTCTCTATTGACTAGTAAGCATTGACAGAAGAACTCTGCCATTTCCTTTTTTCCACCTCTCCATCTTTCGCCACTAACGAAAACTTGTGAGGTGTGTGGGGGCACGGGCGGCAACCCCTCAACAAACCCTTCCTTTGCTCGCCTTGCAGTACGCTGGCGAGTAGAGGAAAAAGGGGACGCCTGCTCACTTCCGTCGCCGAGTGTGTCTCGTGCATATAGATATACATGGTGATGCTCTCCTCATATGATGAGGATTCCTCTCCTTCCCACCTCCCCCGCGCTCGACTCTCTCCCACTCCAAAGGGTAAAGGAAAACCGCAGCAGGCCAAAGCTGCAGCTTAGCATCCCACGTTTTCTCTCGCCCGTCGGAGTGCCTGTCTGTGTGTGTGCTGCTGCTCTCCTTCTTTCTCGTGCTTGAACTTCCAGCAGAGGGGGAGGGGGGAGAGTAGAGAGCCACTCCGCGCTCCGCCCAGCATCTCTTCTGCTCTTGGTTTCTTTTTTGTTCTTCTTTGTACATTTTGCGATTGTCAACGATTGGACACGCGCAAGGGAGGGGGGATAGGGCTGGCCTGGGCATATGTCGACGCCGACATCGCCTCTCGCGGGCTCCGTGTGGGTGACGTGCTTTGTCAGCATCCGCTTCGATCTCGACATTGGCCCGAAAGTGGAGTATGTCACGCCGCCCGATGCGCTGACAGGGGAGGGGAAGCAGAAGGTGATCCAGTGCGCGTTCCCAGACTGCAACCCCGACTGCGCGCACAACTTCATCTTTAGCTTCACCGTGCCGGATTGCACGCAGGCGGGGCAGGACATCTTTAGCGAGACGGTGGCGAACCCGACAGAGGGGAACACGCTGACACCTCTGTTCGGCGCGGCGTACTATAGGCAGAAGAAGGACCCCTGTGTGCCGCGGGGGTATGTGCAGCAGGTCATTCTCCTCCTCTCCCGCGTTCCCTTTGTCGCGGTGCACGAACTCATTCTGCGTGTGGTGGCCCCCCGATTCGCTCAGTGCTGCCCGCTCTCCGCGGATACCGATCGCGTGGCGGTGTCCAGTGCGCTGGCCCCGTTCCCATCGGTGTACTTCCCAATGGACCCTAGCTACAACCCCGCACACTACACGCAGGAGCAGGTGCTTGACGAGGCCCTCGCCGAGGTGGCGCAGTGGCCCACCCCGCACCCGCGCGTGCGCTACACTGTCACGCTGCTCCACCAAGCGCTCGAGTTTGTGACGCCCTCGCACTCGTCGCGGCCGCCGCAGAGAAAGCTGCAGAACGCCGTGAAGCGGCCGCCCATGAAGCTGGACGACCGGACTGTCCTTCTCGACGAGACGCTGCTGAATGTCCATGGCAGCGGCGCCGTGGGCGGGCTCGGCGGCGTCGTGTCTTCCGCACAGGACGTTCTTCCGCTCTACGGGCTGCTCGGTGATCACCTGCACTACCTCACCCACCTGTGGGAGCTCGTCATCTGCCACGAGCCGCTCTTCATCCTGAGCAACACGCCGTCCATGGCCTCGGCCTCGGCTCTCGCGGTGGCCTCGCTCATCACCCCGATCGAGTACACAGGCAAGCTGCACTCGTACTTCACGGTGCAAAACGCGGAGTTCGGTCGGCTGAGCCGGATGGGCAGGGCGATCCCCTTTGACACGGACTGCGGCCTCATTGTAGCGGGCACGAATCCCTTCTTTCTCCGCAGCTTTGTGGGCTGGCGGAACCTTGTCGTTACGGTGGATCGCTTCACGGGAATCGGGGCCGCCAGGGCTGCCTTCCCCAGCAACAGCGCCGCCTGCAGCGGCGGCGGCAACAGCAGCACCACCAGGCGCACTCTGCCACGGCGCGCGTCCTCCTCTGCGCAGATGGCTTCCACTGGCAGTTTGCATAGTCTCTCCCAACAGTATCCGGAGACCTTGTCCCCGGTACCAGATGCCAGCGGCGAGGGAGGGGAGAACAGAGCATGCTTCCCTAGCGGCACGGGCTGCGATGGCATTGGTGCAGCCGCTTCTACTGTCATGGCCGGGCCCTCTCTGTCACCCCCCTCACCGATCCCGGTCTCACGCTCGGGCGTGTTGGCCAGACTATCCAGCGCCGTCTTCACCCCAGGCGCGTCTTTCACAACTACCACCACTACCACAGCGGCTGCAGCACTGCCGACCACGTCGCTCCCGTACGGCAGCTCCTTCGCCGGTCACGGCGAAAACGCGCTGGATCAGGGAGAGGCAAACACGCCCTCGTCGGTGTCGCCACCACAGAGCTTCTCCCCAACATTCGGCTTGCCGCACGCGCGCACAACGGTGACGGTGCCGTTGACGAACGCCGCGGACAGCAACCCCCTTTCTGCCTCTGTGCCAGCGCCGGCGGAAGCGAAGAAGTTTGGGGAGGCTGCCTGGTCCTCCTCGCTCCACCCACGGCATATGCAGAGCCACCTCAGCAGCAGCAGCAGCAGCACTCACGCGTTTCTCCCCGACACGGAGTACGGTTCCTCCTCCTCCTTCTATTCCCCATCCTTCCCGCGGAATGGGAGGAGAATGGGGGCAGTCAACTCACAAGACGCGCATCCCGTCAGCGCCGCCGCCGCCGCCGCCAACTTCGCCACCACGGAGCGCCGCCCTGTGGAGCGGGACCCCACGAAGGACTATGACTCCTCTACCACTGGCGGCAGCAACTCTGCGACGTCGGACCGGGCACACCGGGGCAGCGTGGCTTACGAAGGCGTTCCTGTAGCCCACCACGGCGGCGCCGACGGCAGCGACAGCAACACCAGCAGCAATCACAACAACAACAATGCGACGACAACCGCGGGCACTTCAGCCAGTGCACTGCGGCGCAGCAGCAATCATTACTCAGGCAACGAGGAGGTCGGCCCGGCTGAGGGCGAGCGCACGTACCGGCTGGAGTCCAGCACGTCCTCCACCGCCTCTGACGTGGGCGTGCCTGGCCTGGAGAGCGGTGCGCGATCCATCACGAGCAGCACCGCCGCCTTTGCAATGACGAACACGTCAGCTACCACAGGGGCGAGTGCAGGGATACAGGGCAACGGCCACAGCCTGCGCATCCACATTGGGGGCGTGGGGACATTAACGTCATCGGCTGTTGGCTCGCCGACAACGGCCACATCACCAACGGGCATGTTCCGCTTTATGCAGGATGAGCCTGTAGACGGCCCGAGTGTGGAGACACCGACCTCCGCGGCAATGGCCGCAGCAGCAGCAACAACAGAAGGAGCTGGCAGTCCCCTCTTCACCCCGCACGACTACAACTTCCTCAAGGCCTCCGCGAAGGTAGCCGCAACGAAGAAGATTGCCAAGAACAACCCCGTGAACTCTCGCACAAAACTGCAGCACTCCTTGATGAACTACTTCGACTCCTCCTTCAGCTTCACCCTCGACCACGAGGAGCAGACCGCGTTCCTGATGAAGCGGCTGGAGGCGGTGTCGCGGATGGATACCGAAGCACAAAGCGCGTCTGTTTCGCTGCACGTGAGCCAATACTACGACAACGGCGGAGGAGGTGGCAGTGAGAGCAGCAGCAGACCTTCCTCCTGCGTCTCGCCCCAACGACAGCACCAGCACCAACACACCGACCCGAGCGAGAAGTGGGAATCCCCTCTCCCCCTCGGACAGGGGAAGGAGAGCCCGTATCTGGACACCATCTTTGCGCAGTACACCATCGCCGACGACATGGTGCGCAAGTTCTTCACCTCCCTCACGAACGAGTTCCTCTCGCCCATCTCGGCGTGGTTCAGCACGCTTGTCGAGTCCATCTCCGCCTTCAAGCTGTGTGACCGGGCGATGATGGAGTCCATGCTGAGCCCGGCCAGCTTCCTCGAGTTCTTCTACCACAAGCACCGCGAGGTCGCACCACGCATGTGGACCAGGCATCACACGTACAAGAGCTACAAGGGCGTGTACGAGCGCTTCGCCAATGGCTGTCTCTTTACTGCCTACGTTGCCCAGCTGGTTGACCGAAAGCTGCGGAGGGAGATCGCGGCCTTTGAGGTGAGTGTGTGGGCGGCACAGTTCCCCTCAGAGCCGGAGCGAATCGACATGTTCATTAATGTGTTCAACGTGGTCCAGCGCGAGCTCGCCCGCTCCCTGGATCCGGACGTTGTCTTTGTAACGACGGCCACCTCGGTTCTCGTCGGCATGACCGCCACCATCTCAGAGCCCCTACGGGACCAGTTCATGATCAAGATTGAGGACCTGAAGCTGTGACGCAGGAAACGCAGCAAGGCGGCAAGGACGCCTTTCCCCGCAACAACAACAACAACGGGCCTCTCTCTCTCTATCCCTCTATCTCCATCTTTTCTGGAGATTTCCCCCCCCCCTTTCCCCCCTTTCCCCCTCGGTGTTCACAGAGGAACAGAGGAAGAAGAAGAAGAAGCGTACGCACGTGTGGGTCAGACAGACAAACAGAGACAGAGATTGAGTGACGAGGAATGGGCACATCAAGTGGCAAAGGGAAGACGGGTAATGGCCACAGCAGCACAGATAGCCTTTGAAAAGAGACGCCTGGAACCTTCTACCGCCTCCCTCCTCTCTCCCTCCACCTCCACCCCATCTTCGCTTGAATCCGGCAGCACACACACACACACACACATACATACACACAGCAGAAAGCAACAAGAGAGACTTGGACTTTGGACTAGTGCAAACTCTCCACGCCACATTGATAGAGAACGAGAGAGGGGCCCTTCTCTCTCCGTCTCCTCCCTTTCCCCCTTTTTGTCTTCCTTTCCGAGGAGGAAGATGCTGACAAATGAGGAGGCGGCGTTGCTCATCCGCTACTATCAAACGGTCCAGCTGACGGGAGAGCAGAAGGACAGGCTGGTGGTGAAGTACTGGGAGGCGAACGGGGCGGAGCGGCGCGAGATCGCGCGCACCTATGCAAAAGTGTTTGCCGAGGACGGGAACTTTATGCAGCGCCTCGTCGCCTACTTCGACCTTCGTAAGAACGGCGAGAATACCTCCTCGCCCACCACCACCAACAGTAACGGTAACAACAGTGCCAGCAACGCGGGTTGCAGTAGCGAACCTGGCTCCCCGCAGGGCGACGGGTCAGGCAGCCCCACCAGCAGCAGCGCCGGCGGATACGTGTCGTCGCGCCTCACACACTCGCAGCGACTGCTCCGCACGGCAATCCAGGACAAGTTTCCCAAACTAACAGGGCCGGGGCCGTACCAAATCTGCTTTGGGCTTGTGAGAACGGAGACGGAGCGGAAGGAAATGATCGACCTCTACGCCTCGCAGTTCACCGCGCCGGACCCGCCCGAACTGCAGAAGCTCGTGACACTGCCCCAAACACACTCCACGCGCACGCGACGCAAGGTTAACGGCAACTACAGCTTCTACCTTCGCTGCCTCACCACACAGGAGATGGTGTGCGCCGTGACGATCACCGCCCACCACCACCAGACCCACCGCTTCGTCGAGATGCCGCTCTTCGCCACTGCAGGGGGCTACAAGAAGAACGGCTTCGGCCGCCTGCTGAACGCGGCACTGGCGGCCTGGTGCGTCTTGGCCACCTTTGAGTTCATCATGATCTCCGCGGATGTGAACGCGATCCCATTCTGGAAGCACATGGGCTACGAGATGATGACAGCGAGTGAGAAGAAGAAGATCGCGTTCTACTACGAGCACGAGTGCAACAAGTTCTCCGGGGCGGAGCCGATGATCGGGTATTGCGGCCGCTCGAGGCGGTTCCGCGGGGGCAGCGCGGCCTCCCAGAACCACCCGTCTGCCTCTGCGGCGACGGCGGCGGCGGCGGCGGCGCAGGAGGTCACTGGGCTGCCGCCGCCGACAGCAGCTTCTGTTGTCGTCCCCTTGTGCGAGCAGAGTGTGGGTGAGGTGCTGCAGCACATGCCCAAGTTCGTCTTGGTCGGTCCCCTTCACTTATCCACGGAGGTTTGAGCCGTGTCCTCCTCCCCCGTTTTGTACTGGTACTGGAGACGAACCAACACACACACGTGAACGAGAGATGAAGGAAAAGCTATGAAGTGAAAGAGAAGGAGAGAGGAGGATGGACATGTGTGGCAGCTGTCGGAGCTCGATCCTGATGTGGACTGTGAGGAACGGGAAAACCACGCACCTCCCCTCCCCCCCCCCTCGAATCCGCCTGTTAGTGTGTTTCTGTTGCATAGGCCCAGCTATTTTCCTCCTTCGCTTCCCCCTCCCCTCCCCTGCTCCTCCTGTGTTGTGGTAGTTGGCAGCTGCTCCATTGGGCTTGTTGTTGTTGCCCGCTGTCCTTGTTGGCTATTTCGTTTGGTAAACGCTTTCTGTTTTTTACGTTATCTTCCCGACAATCCAATCCTTCACCCTCCCTCCCTTCTCCTTATTATCATCATCATCATTATAATTACCTTTATTTCTTGCGGCGTTGTTGATTGCCTTCTCGCCGCCGCTCCTCCCTCTCAGCCACCTCGGTGGTCGCGATACCATGCAGAATATGACGGATGAGCAGGTGGTGCAGTATGTACTGCGGAACCGGTCTGATTACTACAAGATCCTCATGGTCGAGCGCAGCGCGACGGCGGATCAGGTGAAGGTGGCCTACAAGAAGATGGCGCTCAAGTGCCATCCTGACAAGAATAAGCACGCACAGGCCGCAGAAGCCTTCAAGATCGTTGGCACGGCCAACGCCACGCTCGGAGATCAGACGAAGCGGCAGATCTACGACCGGGCCGGCGCGGCGGGCGTGCAGCGGCACGAGAGCACCGGCGGACGTGGCGGCGGTGCTGGCCCGCGCTACCGTCACGGCGCGAACCCGCAGCGCGACTTCTTCGAGGAGTTCTTCTTTGGTGGTGGTGGTGGTGGCGGTGGCGGTCCGTTTCGTGCGCAGGCCAGGCCTGGCGGCCCTCAAGCCGGCCACCCCAACGTGCACTACGCCGAGTTCGATGTCAACCCCTCTCTTCTCATGCTCATTCCGGTGGTCATTTTCGTTCTGCTAGCGCTGCTCTTGCAGAGCGGCTTCACGGATGTAGACGTGTACGGCGGCGGTGCTGGCCTGCAGCAGCGCGGTGGCACCGGTGGTGGGGCCAGTGCCAAGAACTCCGTGGCAACCAGCTTTAGTCTGACCCCGAGCCCCGAAGAAGGCTTTGTCGTGAGACGAATGACCTCGCTATATGGCCTGCAAGTGCCCTACTACACCTCACGACGATGGGCCGAGTTCATGGACCGTAGACGGGATGCGCTCATGTCAACGGAGCAGGAGGTACTCAAGTCACAGAGGGACTATCTAGCCAACCGCTGCGAGGCGGAGACCTTCAAGCACCGCACACGCGGTCGCAAGGATGCACCAGAAGTTTGCTCAGAGTACACCCGCTTCCGGCGCGCTGTCGGCTAGCCCGAGAAGAACGGGTAAGGAGAGAGGAAAAGGGGGAAAGGAGGGGAGGGGGGGGGAAGGGCCGACGACGCTGTAGGGACTTGCCGCCCTCCCCCTCCGCCCATTCTTGTTGTAGTTCGTTTCACTCGCGTGCGTTGACTTCGCACTACCCCCCACCTCCTCTCTCTCTCTCTCACTCACTCACATGGATGGGAAAGGCGTTCCACTGTCTTGGGCTGGTCTGTTGCTCGTTTGGCACTTTGCTCTGTGTCCGTGTGGTGTGGTGTGGTGTGGTGTGGTGTGGTGTGGTGTGTGTCTTGTGGGCACGGGGTGACGGTGCACCATCACTTCCCTTCCCCTCCCCATATTTGCTTGTAAACGTACCCTAACACGACTTTACCCAGAAACCGTTGCAGCAACAGCAGTGGAGAAGCGCCAACGCGGTGTAGCCCCGGAGGGCAACGCACTTGTGTGACTGTGTGTGTGTGTGTGTGTGTGTGTGTGTGTGTGGGCTGCACTGTTCCAAGCAATCGGGCTCGTGCGTACCCGCAAACGGGGAGGGGCTGATACGCAGCAACCCCCTCCCCCACGCTGATGTTGCACTGGTCTACTCTCTGTATTACTTCACCTCCTCCCCCTTTCCTCCTTCCTCCTTCCTCGCTTCTCTCACCAGTTCTGACTGCACCGATTCCGTCGTCACTGTTACAGCTGCCGGAAGGTATGTCGCATCGAGAGCCTTCCCGATCGGGGACGACAGCCGCCGGCTCCTCCGTGTCATCTGCTCCGTCGATACCCGCAGCCGATGCGCCGGTGGTGGACATGCACTCACCGGCCTCGCTGCTCCGCGCACTCGCGATGGCGGTGATCCATGCCAAGGAGAATGCCTTTCTTCTTTCCGTCAACACCAGTGGCGGACCCGCCGCCCTAGCTGGAGGAGCAGCGACGGAGGAAAAAAGGGAAGCCGGCGGTGGGGAAGGAGAGGAGGCCGCGGCACACCAACCCTCCTCCTCCGTGTCACAGCATACCCCAGACAAGTTTGTCTTCAATGCTGAAGACCTGCGTGCCCTGCACGGGCTGCTGCGCCGCCTTGTCGACCTCACCCACCCAAAGTGCCAGCGCACGCCAGTCGACATGGACCCCTTGACGGTTATCGAAGCCATCCTGACGTTGCCCGTGGAGGACGAGCAGATGAGCGCGGCCTCGGCGATTGCGGTCCCCGCGACCCCGCTGAAGAAACCTTCGCTCTTCCTCTTTACGCTCCGCAACTTTGAGCCTATTCTGCTGCACGATGTGCGCAGCGCGATGCTCATGGCGGCGCTACTGGCAAATATTTGCAGCTCCTGCAGCAGGAACCACTACCGCACCTATCTGACGGGTGGCGGCGACGCTGCCAGCGTGCTGAAGAAGAAGACGGACAAGGGAGAGGTGCACGACGAAGGCGTGCCCGCAGCGGCGGTGGCGGCGGACGGGTCTGCCCCGCCCACCACCGCGAGTGCTTCGCCGCTGCGAACGCGCGACAAGCTCAAGAAGCTGCTTGGCGCCAACAGCCGTGGCAAGGCCAGAGACGAAGGCCCGGCCACCGCAGCACCGGCGACGACGACGCCGGAAGAGCGCGCGAGCGCGCAGGCGGATGACGCGGCCGCCGAGCGCGCCGTGCTCAACCAGGTCCGCATCATCCGCGCCGTCGTGCCGGCCGCTGCGTGTTGGGAGCTCATGATGGTGGTTGCACAGCGTTACAAGAGTGAGCGCCGCATCCTGCATTTCCTCCTCACCACCATCATCGACATCGCCTTCTTGCCTGAGATTCACTACCCCGCTCACCTCGCTGTGCCCCAACCCCAGCAGGAGGCGGCAGCGCAAGCGTCTGCGTTGATCTCCGAGGCGGACTGCAAAGCGCTTGTGGACCTTGTGCTGCCTGCATACACGGAGCCGGCAGTGGTCGAGGCGTGGCTGACAGTGCTGTGCAACGTGACCGCGCTCCACCCCCGGTGCAGCCCTTTCCTGCTCAAGCACAACGTCGTGCAGACAGTAGAGCGGCTGGTGCTGTTCCACGGCAGGAGGAGGGATGGACTGGTGGAGAGAGGGCTGCAGGTACTCAGCAACCTGGCGCTTGAGGTGGTGGAAGAGACAAGCACAGTGGCAAGGATCTACCAGAATCAGCAGCAGCAGCAGGCGACACCGACGGAGTAGCGGTGGCACATACCTCTCCCCTACCTCTTCCTTTCGTGAGAATTATGGAAACAAACCGATGAAACATACGCGATAGCATGCCTGTTCGCATCCCCTGTCTCGCTTCTAAGCGACTTGCGCACACACATACACAGTTCCGTATACCTTGTCTCTCCTTCCTCTTCCTCCTTTCCACCTATCCGTAGTGACAGCACGATTCGTCTGGTGGCGCGCAACGTGCGCTTCCCCCCTCCCCCTCGGTTCGACTCTCCATAGAAGACACATCATCCCCTCTGCACGAGAGGAAGAATAGACATTTTGGCAAAGGATACAGCACCTAGACAAGAAAAGAGGTGAGCAATGCCTCCTGTATTCGCGAAGCCGCAGCTTCCGCAGGACACGCATCGCGCACCAGAGATGCCGGAGCCGTGCCCGTCGCCACCAGGGAAAAGCCAGGCCGACCAGACCCGCCACCGCGCACCCGCAACTGCATCATCCCATGCCTTTGCACCTCCGCAGCAACAGCCACTCGGCAGCCGACCAGGCACCCACGGAGCCGAACGGGCCCCGTCGCGGGGCTCCTCCCCTGATCAGGACATGCTGGAGTCGGCGTATGCGCAGTTGGTCCACGCCCACCCGTACTTCACGCGAAACGAGCAGAAGCATGGCGTCTCCTCAGCAGCGGCGCCGGCGCCAACCACGTGGCGGCCATCCCAGCCCGTCCACGCGGATACCAACGGGGAAGCTGGTGTGGGGAACAGAGCCGTCGTGTCCTCCTGGTGGCGCCAACACCAGAACAGCCACCACCACCACCAGCCAGACGCGCAGCGGCAGCAACAGCAGCAGCGGCGGAACGACTCGCATAGCGCAGCGGCCGCACCAGCTGCCGCCCCGCCCTCCACCCCCGCTGCTTTGGAGAAGGACAGGCAGCATGAAGGGAAGGCAGTGAGAAACACTATGCCACCCTCCTCCAATGCGGCATCTGGTCATGTGCCACCAGACACGCTGCCCAGCCACAGCTCTCCGCGTCCTCCCCAGCAACAGCAGCAGCAGGGGGGGGATTGGCAGCCGTCGGCACCGCGAGACACGGGAGGCAAGGAGGAGAGCGGGCCAAAGGACTTGCTTGCGCAGGTGCGGCGACAGCGGCGCATAACGCGTGAGGAGGAGGAGGCGAGCAAAAGGGAGAGCTTGTTAGACAAACGACGGGAGCTGTTTCGGGCCTACACCTTGCCCGCTCCCCCTGTACGTCGGCAGCGATCCACCCTTGCTTCGGCGAGCAACAACAACACCAACGACAGCGAAGGCGGCCATGCTGACACCCATGCGCATCCCGCGGACACCTCTATCGTGGCGTGCGAGGTGACGTCGAAGCCCTCGGCTGCCCACAGCGAGCGCGGAGGGCCGCCACGCCCGGCGCCGTTCTCTCGGCTTCCCCGACGAACACTGGACGAGGAGATAGCATTGCGAAGAGGTGATGATGGGAAACATGGCAGCAGCAGCAGCAGCAGCAGCGGGGCACAGGGAAAGGCCTCTGGTCCCCAGGAAGCGGCTGCCTTGCCAAGCCAGCAGCAACCGCCGCAACAACAACAACAAGCGCGGAGCGAAGGGGCGACAGAGTCAAGGGCCACGCGCGAGCGGACGCGGCGGCAACGCGCAGTGCGACGCGAGCGCGAGGATGCCGACGTGGCCTTTGTGTACACGCCCATCCCTGCACACCCGGCGCTTGCCGAAGGACGCGAACTGCTCAAGGACATTGAGGACAGTTTCCCTCTCTTCCGGCGTCACTTGACACCCCCGCGGCCCCTCCCCCGCGATGCGAATCGCAAAGCAGAGCGACAAGAGAAGACGGTGGAGCATAAGACGGGCCTGGTACAATCGATTCTGCAGCAGCCGTCAAGTGCTTACCCCCTGCGCCACGCGTGGGTAGGCAAGCACGCAGCAGCACCATGCTCCTCCCCCCCTCCTCCATCCTCCACCCCGTCTGCCGTGGAGGACTCGCCAGTTCATCCCCACGCAGCCGCCCCCACAGCCGCCTCCTCTCGACCCGTCTCGCCGTCCACGCCTGCCTCGGCGTCGTCAGAGTGGCTCACTTCCTGGAGCACACAACAGGAGCTGCGGAGGGCACCGAGACCGCTGTACGCTGACCATCCGGAGGACACCTACGAGGAAGGCGCCTCTCTGCTGGCCTACGCCGCGGACGGCAAGTTCGCCATGTCTCCGGCCGAGTTCCAGGCGTACGTCGCCAGCCGCGCGCGCCGCCAGCGCTTGGGGGAGGCAGGAGGAGGGGTGGCAGCCACGCACCCACCCGGTACCAGCCGGCCGCACCTGACGCGCTGCGTAGATGCCTCCGTTGGGCTGGCGGAGCGTCGCTTACGAGAGGCCATGTGGCGCACCCGCCTTCTTGACCCCGAGACGGGCAGCTGCTTTGCCCTTGCCCCACCGGGACACGAGCGCGGCGCGAAGCCTCCGCCGCCGCCACCGCCACCGCCGCGTGCGGCCCTTGACAAGCTACTGCAGAAGCAGCAGCCATGGCCATTCCAAACAACACGTGACCACGTGTACCGCCTGCTACCATGCACAGAGGAAGCCGCCCCGGCACCTGAAGCTGTACAGGGGGAGCCGCGTGCGCAGGCCCCGTCCCCGGTGGGGGCGGCCTTCGCGGACTTCTGCGATGCCGTGCGTGCCGCTGCCGCCCCACGCCCTCTCCCCCGCGCCATCCTGCCCGAGGACACCGCAGCAAGCGTCACGCCCTACACCGTGGAGCGCTCCCCCTCCGCTTGGTCGGCCCGCGAGCGCGATGGGGACTTTAGTGGCTTCGCTGCAATGACGCAAGAGAGACTGCAACGGTGCGGGAATGAGGCTGACCTGTCGGGCGTGTTGGGTGGCAGCAGCTTCCAGCCAGAGCTGGCGGCTGCGTGGGGCGGTGGGGACCCGTACTACGGTCCAGGATCGCCCTCTGGCATGTTGACGCAGCAGACTTGACCTCGCCTTTTCGTTTGCCGACCTTGCACAAAACACGAAACGAGGAAGCACGAGGAACGTGTATGCGTGAATGTGTGTGTGTGTGTGTACTCCTTCCCCACCCCTTTTTGCTCTACCTCCTTTGCTTCTACCAAATGTGTTTCAGCTGACACCTCTCGATGCCGAGTGAGCGATCTTCGCTCACCACACATCCCTGCGACCTTCCTCTTCCCATCCCTTGCTCTGCTTGTCGATCCTGAGGTCTCGTAGCACTAGAGTACCTACCTTGTTGGTTTCTCCCTCTACACTATATTACACATCTATATTACACATTGCTACACTATCCCTCCCCCCTCTGCGTACATCACTCTCTAGATCTATTCGTACGTGCGTCGCCCTCCTTATCTCCTTATCTCCTCACTCTCTCTCTCTTTTCACACCACCACCACCATCACCTTTCTTCTACTGGACTTTCCCTCTGCTCTCACAGACACACAGACACACACACGCACACACATTTCATGTCTCACACAGCCCTTTCACCCATGGACCCGTCACTGCGTCCCATCGATGAGGCGTCGAAGGACGGCGATGTGGTCTTCTCTCGCTCTTCGTCTTCCTCCTCCTGCGAAACATCTGCCAGTCGGTCATCCTCTCGCCAGGAACCGGCTGGTGAGGCGGCAGCACCAACGCCGCGCACTCTCACACATCCCACAGAGATGGACCCGGCAACACCAGCAACGACAGCAACAACAGCAGAGGAGCGGGCATCCGAGGACAACGCTAGCGTCGCCGCACGCCTTGACTTCCGCGACGCAGACACGCCCGTTGTCGCAGCCGACGCGGGGGACGAAGGAAAGGCAGGGAGGGACAGCGCGCTGCCTGCCTCCTCGCGTTCTTCAAACCCCGACGACGAAGACGAGAACGGGGGAGACCAAAAGGCCTCGACCACCCGCGTGCCCGGCGGCGTGCTGGACGAGGAATGCTCCTGCGGCAGCGACCCCTCTTGCCATTCTGACACACACGAGGATATGGCAGGAGCTCTCCATAGGCAGTCTCTACGCCCCTCGGAGGAAGTGGAACG
Source organism: Herpetomonas tarakana (assembly GCA_030849825.1). Classification (NCBI taxonomy): domain Eukaryota; phylum Euglenozoa; class Kinetoplastea; order Trypanosomatida; family Trypanosomatidae; genus Herpetomonas; species Herpetomonas tarakana. The sequence goes on from JASAOB010002788.1 coordinate 52,649, forward strand.
GCTCAAAGGGGAAGTTGCCGCGTGCAGCGCTGCACTTGACACCACAATGGAAACGGACGCTGTGGCATTGAAGGCCATCAGCGCCGCGGCCAGAAGTCGCAATGCAATCGGCCTCGTGGGGAGCATCAGCATGAGCGGAGTCAAGGACACGAGCACGCGCAGGCCTGAGGAGGAGGACAACGTGTTGGCAGCTGGGGAGTGCTTCCCCACGCTCGCACGCTCCGCCAGCGACAGTGGCAGCAATGGCATGGTCAACAGCAGGGGGAACTCCAAGGATGCGCAGAGCAGCGGCGAGGCCCACCTGGTGCGCAGCACCTCGCGTCGGTCGCGGAGCAGCGAGAGGCGGGTCATCAGTGAGGATCGCAGTGCCCCACGCCGCCGTGGGCAGCGCATTCCCCCACCTCCACCCCCTCCTCCGCCTCCCCCTTCCTCCGTGTTGGGCACACATCCCGAGACGGACGCCACCCACATGATGGACACACCCAAATCGGCGGCCCAAGCAACACGACGCCATGGCGAGACGTACGCTGACTCGCCACAGGAAGACTACCAACCGCCACCGCCACCAGCGCGACCTCGTCGCGGAGCGCCACCACCGCCGCCACCCGTGCCATCACCCCCGCGCGCGGACGACGACGAGGAGGAGGAGGAGGGGGCGGCACAGCCGGCTGTCCTCTCCGCTGTTGTCGAGACGGTGGTGGAGGCCGACACTGTGGACATTGGCACCACTGAAAAATCTGTGTCGCCCGTGCAGCTCTTCGCCTCCTTCACCTGCAGTGAAACGGAGGAGGAGGAGCCGGCGACCGTGCGAGAACGAGAAGGGAATGTGCACAGCAGCACCTCCGGTGTTGAGCTATCTGCCGCCCTGGGCGGACGCTTCGCCAGCACCAGCCCATCGATTGATCACGCGGTATGCGCCGATAGACACATGACTTCCTGCGGGATCGCCGATGACAACCCCGACAAAAGCGACGACGACGGCGACGCTGATGGGGCTGGCGATGATGGCGCCATCATCCAGAAGGATACCGAGGCCACCTTGGGCGTGCGACAAGTGCCACGTGTCGCTTCCTTCTCCCATAGCGCTTGTCGCAGCAGCGGCTGCTCTGCCAACTACTGCCCACCGCCGCGTCCGACCACACTCGACTCCCTATCGGAAGACAGCACCGCGAGGGGAGTGCCCCAGCGCGATGGGCAGCAGAGAAGCCCGTCCGCCACCGGCACCACAGAGCGCCACCTGCGGGATATGGAAACGGTTGACGACTTCACCGTAAGCCGGGGCGGGAGCGAGGCCTTGCACCAGCACCAGCGGCGGGAGCAGATGCAAGATGGCCCACTGTCTATTGCGGCAACGGCAGCGGGAGAAGCAGCGCCGTGGCGGCGCGTGTCCGTGACCAGCAGCCTGCGCGCCAGCTCTGCCGCCGCTGCCTCTTTCAGGCACAGGACGCTTGGCGACAAGGATATCGGCGAGTGGGGGCCATCGGCAGAGCACACACAGAGTGTTATCCGCCGGTGCTCGCGCTCGATGCCGACGACGACAACGACGACGTCGGAGCAGCAGCAGCAACAGCAGCAGCAGCGTCCCTCAGGGTCCGTCTCGGTGAGCGAGGCCCATCCCTTGGCACGCCGACTGACAGTGAGCGATGCGGGGCAGAGCCACGAGGACGCTGCCGTGCCGATGGCGACAGCGGTGGACCCCAAACCTATTGCCGCCGCTGATGACGGCCTTCCTTCCACGCCTTCGCCTCACCGCAATGGGATGGCCGGTAAGGCCATCAAGCCGTCTCCTGACGAGCTGTTCGACACCCACAGCGAGGGGGACGAGCACTCTGCTTCCCCGTCGCCGCACGCGCCTCCACACGTGCGCCACGGGCTGTTCGTCGGGGGCTTCCACAGCGACAAGGACGAGAGCAGCGAGCATGATCGGGAGGATGGAGAGTCATACGAGAGCGTGCGCGAGTACGACTTTGAAAACGACGACAACGAGGCGGACGGCGAGGACTGGGCTGGGACCAAGAAGCATGCTGTGGAGACCGCTGGACAGGGCTGGGTGGCGATGCTCTGCCAGCCGGTAGGTCAGTCCAGCCCCCGCACGAAAAGACTGAATGGGGAACGCAGGCTGCAGCAGCAGCTCGAGGAAGCTCAGGCGGCTCTCCAGACTGCCCACGACGAGGCAGAGCGACGTGAGGCGGACATGCAGAACCTCGCCTCCCTCGTCACGGCCCTGAAGGAGCAGCTGAACGAGTCCCTCGAGCGGGAGTCGCAGCATCAGGCGCGGGTGGTTGCGCTGACCGCCTCCCTAGAGAATGCCATCGCACACCGTCAGGCGGAGGCCAACACACACCCCAGCCCTTCATCGCCCTCCGCAAAGGAGCACGAACAGGCGCAGCGACGGGAGGCGGAGTGGCACACCAGGTACGATGCGCTAGCGGCGGAGCTCGTTGCGGTCAAGACAACCCTGGCGGAGCAGACGGCCGTCTTGGATCGCCTTGGCATTTACCCGCCCTACGGCGACGCCCTTGTTGGCGCTGCCAGCGTGGTGGTCACCCGCCCAGCAGCAGCAGCAGCGTTGGCCACCGCCACCACAAATCCACAAGACGAAGTGTCCACCCCACCGCGTCCCGACAGGGACGTGCCCGCTGCCGCCTCCTCCCCAATCCCGCCCTCCGTGGCCCTGACTCCACTGCAGCAGGTGCGGGCGAGCAACACCAGCGCCAACAGCAGCTGCAAGGACAGCTGTGGCGCCGCACGAAGGAAGGCGGGGATGGGCGCCGCGTCGAGTATCGCGCAGCTGCTGAAGCGGCGACGCGTGGAGAAGAAGTCTGCGGTCATTGCGGAAGACAAGGAGAACTAGCACTGCCTGCCCCCCCCCCCCCACACACACACGCACGTTTTACTTTGCTTTCCTGTGTTACCACTCGCCACCATCATCATCATTAGAGCTTCATCGGCGCTCCTTCCTGTGTGTGTGTGTATGGATAGTGCTCGCCTTGTTATCCACCTCCCCCTTGTGGGGGCACAAAAAGCAATACGATAGATGAGAGAGGTGAAAGGAAAGTCAAGGGAGGGATGTGTGGGGGGGGGGGGGGGAGGGGGGACTCTGGGCAAAAGGGAGGTGTGTGGCCCACGGAGATGGGTATGGACGGGGTACTGGAAGTAGGGAACGGACTCTCTCTCTCCTCCTCTCTCTACACATGCATTTCATGTTACAGTTCTTCTGCTATACTTCCCCTCGGCTTTGCCTTCACACGCACACGAAGGGACACACACCCCGAGCCCCCTCACCCACCTCGTCTCTTCTTTCAAACCCCCACCCACATACACAGAGAGACAGAGAGATATGGCGGAGAACAGCTACAACCCTTTCTCTGGATACGGAGGAGGTGGTGGTGGCGGCAGGCCAGGCCTCAAGCGCGGCGGCGATGGGATGGGCGAGAAGATGCGTCCCATAGACTGGTCCGCCAAGACGCTGGTGCCGGCCAAGTGGAAGGTGGTGGACATGGACGCGATTAAGAAGGCTGCTGGCGCCGGCAGCCACGCGCAGGCGCACAGCACGGCTCCCCGCGCCGCCAGCAAGCGCCATGCGGGGCTCTCCGAAGAGGAGACAGCAAAGTGGCGTGAGGAGAACGCGATTACCATCTCGGACGCAGACCCCGCCACCGTGGCGCGGCCGCTGACCGAGTTCGAGCACCTCGGCAGCGTCGCTGCCGTGCCGACATACCTGAAGAAGAAGCTGACGGACCAGGGCTTCAAGTGCCCCACACCGATCCAGGCACAGTCCTGGCCGATCCTCCTGTCCGGCCGCGACCTTGTCGGCGTGGCCAAAACGGGATCCGGCAAGACACTCGCCTTCATCGTGCCCGCGTTGGTGCACATTGCGATGCAGGAGCCGCTGCGGCCCGGGGACGGCCCCTTGTGCGTCGTCCTCGCCCCCACGCGGGAGCTCGCCCAGCAGACCGAGGCGGAGACGGTGAAGGTGCTGCCGCAGCACATCCGCTGCGGCTGCGTCTACGGCGGCGCTCCCAAAGGCCCGCAGCTTGGCTTGCTCCGGCAGGGCCTTCACATTCTTGTGGCCACCCCCGGCCGCCTCATCGACTTCCTAGAGATCAAGCGTGTGAATCTGCTCCGCGTGACGTACCTGGTCCTGGATGAGGCCGACCGGATGCTGGACATGGGCTTCGAGCCGCAAGTGCGCGCGATTTGCGGGCAGATCCGGCCGGACCGCCAGACGATCATGTTCTCCGCGACGTGGCCACGCGAGATCCAGCAGCTGGCCTCCACCTTCCAGAAGGACTGGATCCGCATCAACATTGGTAGCATGGAGCTTCTTGCGAACAAGGACGTCACGCAGAACTTTATCCTCACCTCGGAAGCGCAGAAGCTGGACGAGCTGCGCCGTCTGATGGACACCCGCAAGAATCAGCGCGTGCTCGTGTTTTGCAAGACCAAGAAGACGGCCGACTACCTCGAGTACCAGCTCAAGCGCGCGGGCGTCGATGCGATGGCGATCCACGGCGACAAGGAGCAGCGCCAGCGCGAGTTCATTCTCGAGCGCTTCCGCCGGGACTCGCAGCTGACCCTGGTGGCCACCGACGTCGCCGCACGCGGGCTGGACATCAAGGAGCTGGGCACGGTGGTCAACTACGACTTCCCCATGCAGATTGACGACTACGTCCACCGCATCGGCCGCACAGGCCGCGCCGGTGCCAAGGGAGAGGCCTTCACCATGCTGACCAAGAGGGAGGACCAGCTGCTGAACAACCCCGGCTCGATCCGCCAGCTCGTCAAGCTCGCGGAGCTCGCAGGTCAGATCGTGCCGGATTGGCTGAGGGAATGGGCGGAGCAGCGCGCGGGCCCCAGCGGGCAGTACATTAGCAACGCGCCGCGACGCAACCGCAACATGATGTCCGGCGGCCGCGGCGGCGCGGGTCGTCTGCCGCCCATGCGGGCACCCGGCGAGCAGGCACCGTCCTTCAACGCGCAGAACGGTGGCAATAGGTTCGGCCTCGGCAGCCGCGACGGCGCGCAGGCGTTTGGGAGCAGCAGCAACCAGATTCAGTTCAAGCGCTTCACCTACAGCGATGACGAGGACGATGATGCGCCATCCGCGAAGAAGAGCAAAGCGGAGGAGAAGCAGTAAGCGCTGACACAAACACACAAGAACGAAGAGAAAGGAGATTATGGGAAGGAGCTGAAGTCGTTCGACATCTCGTTCCTTGCACCTATCCGAGATGCTTCTCTCTCTCTCTCTGTGTGTGCAGGTATTGCTGCTCCCACATACAGTTCTCCTCCGGCTCTCTCGATTCCCTGTGGAGTCATCCCTATCCTACCTCCCCCCCCCCTCTCTCTCTCTCTCCTTCCTACACGCACAGGTTGACATCCCTCCTCTAACAATCGTATAAAAACGCTGGCAACAGACGTTCCCTCTTCTTTTCCCATCTCTGCCTGGTGCGTCTCCTTTGCTTAACTCTGTCACTCACTGTCCACACGTTTAACACTAACCGCGATTGTGGTACTTCTGTTCATCATTCCCTTACACACACCCAACAAGGAAACCGGAGAACGCGGGGAGCGAAGAGAGAGGAAGGAGGAAGAAGCGAAGGCCACCCACCGAACCTGTAGGAAGGCGAGGGCCATAGTCGAAATGCCTCCCGTCATGGGGAGGAGAGAGGGAAGAGGATTGCGTTCCCACCCGCTCTCCCTTCATGTCACCTTTGTCCCCTTTGCCCTAACTCTCTCGCTCTCTCATCTACTTCAGGCCTGCTGTCAAACGCTCGCACAAACGATCACACAAGCACACGCACACATTCCTCTCGGATACTGTTGAGTGTGCGCCGTTACTGACCCGGCTGCCTTGCTTCTCATCTTCATTCATAGATTCACATCCCTCCCCCCCCCCCCTCATCTGTGTGTATGCTGAGCGCCATGGCGCGACGTTCTCTGTTTATGATGCTCGACATTGACAACACCTTGTACGAGTACGACGAGACCGGCTTTGGAAAGGAGATGCGCGACTTGATATTCGAGTACGCCGAGACAAAGCTCCACCTGACCCGCGCTGAAGCCGAAGCACTGTCCGTCAAGTACTACCAAAACTATGGGCTCTCTCTCAAGGGCTTCGTCGAGCACTTCAAGGTCGACGCAAAGGATTTCAGCGACTACATCCATCAATGCTCGTATGACAAGCTGACGTACAACGCACCGCTTGTGGACATGCTGGCCCGCCTGCACTACGGCAAAGGGGAGACGACAGTCGCACCCGCAGCAGCTGCCACGCCAACGGATGGCGCAAGCCCTCCCACGCCGCAGCGGCGACTGCATGTGTACGGGCAACATGACAAGGTGGTACACCACCTGTACTTCTTCACCAACGCGAACCGACGGCACGCCAGAAACGTTCTGACCCCGCTCGGCCTCAAGCCGCTCTTCACGCGGCCCCGGCAGCCAGGCAATGCTTCCACCACAGCAGCCCACAAGCATTACGACGAGGAGGGCTTCGAGGACGCCACGGAGTGGCTCGGGTTCAGCTACGAGGACCAATGGAGGCTGACGGGTGCGCTCCGGGCGAACAAGCCCATCGCAGCGGCCTACGAGGCCATCTACAAGGCAATCGATGAGGAGATTGCGCTGTACGAGCAACAGCAACAGCGGCAAGCGCATGAGAACGATTGTGAGGTGCTTCCCACGGCCGCGGACATGAGCCGTGAAGAAGGTGAGGAGGAAGGGAAAGCCGCCCCCCTTTCCGTCGCCTCACCGACGAGGCAGTTCACCGCCCACAAGCGCGCGCACCTGCAGCACCGCAACATGGTCATGGTGGACGACACCCTCATGAACCTTGACGCTCCGCTGGCGCTTGGATGGAGCGCCGTGTGGTACGCCCACAACAACCTGCAGTTCCCGGACAGCGACAACCGGCCGCTCTACGACGAGGCCGTTGCGAGTGGGCGGCTCAAGGTGATTCGGCACATCTTGGAGCTGGAGAAGGCGATCGAGGAACTCGCCCTACTGCCATAAAAGAACGAACTATATACCGAAGAGACAGGAAGGAAAGGGAGAAGGAGAGGGCTCAACAGTCTGATAGGCAATGCTGAGAGAGAGAGAGAGGAGAGAGGAGGAGGTGGGAGCGGGACGTCGCCCCCCTCGCTGGGCACCCCCTCGCTCTCTCTCTCTATCCATCGTTTCAAGCAATGTGGACCCTACCCATCGATATGCCACCGTAGCATGGTGCAACGGAGGCACGAAGGGAGAGCATAACGGGAAAGGACACCCCTCGTTCCTCCTTCTCCTGCTTTAGGTATCCTCTAGCTTAGAGAGCTTTCCTGTTCTGATCCCACTTCCATCTACACGATAGAGCTTTAGCTCTGTGGTCTCTCTCTCTCCCGTTCTTGGGCTCTGACTTCTCGACGCAACAGTGAGGAGGAGAAGCGACACACACACACATACACACATACACACGCAATCAAAGGAACACCTGTCCGCGCAGGTTGCCGACAATGAGGTTAGCCTTCGCACGCCCTCTGCTCTCTGCCGTGTTGCTTGCCCTGCTCCTCCTGGGGAGTGACGGCGGCGTCGGCCGTCTGCACCGCGTCGGGTCACCTATCCTCTCTGTCTCTGCGCTCATGTACCCTGTCACGAACCGGGCTCGCCCGTGTTTCATCGAGGAGGTGGAGCCGCACACGAGCTACATCACCGGCGCCTACGTTTGGCACAAGCACGATGCCAACGCCAAGACTCACCTGCGCCTCGAGCTACGCACGCCGTCGCAGGCACTGCTGGATTCGATGGACTTGGTGCCCGAGGACAGCACCACCGGCATCGACGACACGACAGAGAACTTCCAGTCAAACATGGTGAAGGCGGTGGGGCGGCCGATCAGCTTTCGCCTGCTCGAGGGGCAGGAGAAGGAGCTGGGGCCGTACCAGCTCTGCCTGGAGGTGACACCTCCCATTAGCGGCCTGGACCCGAATCGGCCCATCTTTCTCTCCATCGACATTGACCAGGCCGCCACGCGCGAAATCCGAAACAAGCAAAAGGAGGCTGAGGAGCTGAAGGAGCTGCTGGGCGGCACGGGGGAACCTGACAGGGAGAAAGCGAAGGTGTCGTACTTGCAGAAAACGGGAAAGAAAATCCTAGACCTGCGCCGCGAGACGGAACGGGTGGCCTCGAACATGGAGTACTTCCTAGCCCGGATGGACCGCATGCAGCAGACGGGCGAGAGCACCTTTACGAGGGTGTGGGTGATGTCTCTCATCACAATCATTGTTGTCTGCAGTGTTGTGTACGCGCAGTTCAAATGGATCAGCACGACGATTGTTAAGAAGAAGCTGATTTAGTCCCAAGGGGCTAACGAAACATATTAAGAGGACGAAAATAGTCAAAGGACTTCTGTGATCTAGGCCGGAGAGTAGTCCGTTTCGCTGCTGCCGTTCCCTGGGAAGCGCTTGTCCTACGCGCTGCATTACTGCGTCCCTCTGTGCTTGTGGTTTTTTTGCACTCTGTGCGGTGTGCTGCGGTGTAGCAGCAGCCGTCGAGGCAGTGGGCTCTTTCCGTTGCGAGTGTCTATCCGGAGTCGTGTGGGGAGGAGGAGGAGAGGGGGGATGGCTAGTGGGTCGTCGTCGTTGTTGGGAGTGGTGTGAGCATACACCCGTGCGCGCGCGTCTCCTCACTCCCCCCGTGTACTTCAGACCACTCTATGTAGATGAGCTCCACAATACAAGAAAGAATCCCCCCCCCCCCCCCTTTAAGGTGTCCATGTGTGCTATATGTGCACCTATCGTGGACAAAGCTACCCATCGCGCATGCACCGCTCAAGACATGGCAGGTGCGTTCTGTGAAGCCCGTTCAGAACAATACACGTCTTCTGGCCCTCCACCATCCTGGTCTCTCTCTCTCTTTCTCTTTATCTCAGTCCCTCGACTCATATCCACACACATACAGTGAACTAGGCTCACGAGACTCTCCTCTCACCTTGTCCTGCTTACTTCCTACCTCTCTCTCTCTCTCTCTGTTAGTGACATCTCATTCTGTCCCACCACTACCATAGCTTCATCTTCTTTGGTGGAGCTCTCTCTCTCTCTCTCCTTCTCCTTTGTAGAGTATCACAGAACGTGTGCTCGTCACAGGTGGGTGTGTGGGGTGTGCGTCTGCGGTGTATCAAAGCCAGGATGCCACGTTTGCCACGCTCGCTGTGCGGCCGTGCCTCCTCCCCCTCCCTCCTTAAGCTTTCCCCTATAGTACTGGTTATTCTCCTCCTGCTTTCTAGCCGCGCGCTGGCCGCGCTCGAGTACGCGTTCAGCGCGGAGAACCCCACCGTGTGCTTCCACGAAGAGGTCTCCGAGAGCGAAGGCGTCAATGAACAGGGCAAGATTGACCACTACGTTGTCGGCTCGTACACCTGGCAACCACACCCCCTCAACGCGAACTCGCGCTTCATGATGTCCTTCCAAAGTCCCGACGAGGTGACGTTGGAGAATGTCATAATGGAGGCCAACACCGATGGCTCGCCCAAGACCTTTGCCTTCAAGGCCGTCGTCGACACCCCTGGACCGTACATGCTGTGCGTCACGCTCTCCCAAAACAGCGCCGTGCCCGCGGACGATCCCATCTACATCAGCTTCGACGTTGACCAGGCCACACACAAATCGGTGGTGGGGCACAACGAGGAGGCGGGGGAGGAGGAAGTTGCAATCGCGCTGAGGGAACAGTACCGCCGCAAGCGCCGGGGGCTACCACGCGATCCGGGGGAGGGTGGCGGCGAGAAGGCAGACGGAGAGCCGACACGGGAAGTTGTGGACGGGATGGAGGTCTTTGTCTACCGCGACTACGGGAACCAGGTGAAGAGCATCCTCCAATCCCCGGCATACCTGAAGGAGCTGGGCCATGAGCTGAACCAGCTCGAGATAGAAGTACGCCGCAAGACGGGCGTTCTTGCCGAGGACGTGGAGAAGGAAGGGAGGATGCGGCAAACCTCGGAGAGCACATTCAATCGGGTCTGGGTCTGCGCGGTGATGGTCATCTTCGCCATTACCCTCGTCGTGACGTGGCAATTCTCTCTTCTGAAGAAGACGTTGAAGCGAAAGAAGAAGATCTAGCCGGGAGACGGGAGGGGAGGGGCATACAGACACAGAAGGGAGGTGATGGCAGGAGGCGTCAAAGAAATTGTGCCTCGCGGGACATCGCCAGGGCTCATATTAC